>JAQQST010001511.1:0-12438 GCA_028646485.1 Cryptoprocta ferox | reverse complement strand
TAGAAAACATGAGACTATGTGGAGTTACCCTTGTATCAGTTTATTTGTGGTGTTATGTATAGGAGTCTGACTAAACTGCTGCTAATTGTAAGAGTCTATAACGAATATCATAGTTTGGCTTGGTACAGTTCTGTGAATCAGTGCACATTTTACAAGATATAATTTATGAGTCGATTCTCCATTTCTGTCTAACATCCTAGTTTCCAGAAGAGTTGCTTTTAAATTTATCGTATTAATATAGTTCTATCAAAACTGTGGTTAAATTAATATTTGATACTTATATTTCTACAACTTTTTTGGAATTGGAGCCATGTAGTATACTTTTATTCCTTTCTCTTTTTTCACTTTCCTGTCTTACATGTAGATATTCAGAGGGCAGGCATTATTATTGGAGCAGGATCAAAACAGGTCTTACAACCTGGTCTGTGAACTTGCAGAAGTCCCTGATCTTTGTTTTTTAATTTGTTTCACACTGTGTGAAACTTTGAATGAAACAAATCCAGCAGTATTCCTGAAATTGGATACTTTGCCCTTTAGAAAATATCAAGCAGTCAGAAGACCTGCTAAGCTAATAGCTGGTTGTGGGATCAATTTTGGAATCAATATAATGGTTATCTTTATTTTTATTGCTTGCTAGTCTTATTATTATTTAGTTTTAAGTGTTCCTTATATATTCTTGATACAAGAGTTTTGTCATATTATTTTTTTTATTTTGAAATAAAATATATCCAAGTATTTTGGATATTTTCTTATTTTTTATTTTGAAAATTTTCTCTTAGAAAATTTCATTTTTTTTAATGTTTACTTATTTTTGAGAGAGAGAGACAAAGTGTGAGCAGGGGAGGAACAGGGAGAGAGGGAGACACAGAATCTGAAGCAGGGTCCAGGCTCTGAGCTGTCAGCACAGAGCCCAACACGGGCCTTGAACCCACAAACCATGAGATCATCAGTGACTTGAGCTGAAGTCAGACACTTAACCAACTGAGCTACCCAGGCCCCCTTGTTTCATTTTTTAAAATTTGCCTCCCAAATCTTTTTTTTTTTTAATTTTAATTCCAGTGTAGTTAACATACAGTGTTATATTAGTTTCAGGTGTATAATATAGTGACTTAACAATCCTATACATTACTCAGTGCTCATCATGATAAGTGTCTTCTTAATCCCCTTCACCTATTTCATCCATCCCTCCACCCACCTCCCCTCTGGTCACCATCTGTTTGTTCTCTATAGTTAACAATGTGGATGCAGCTTGAGAGTGTTATGTTAAGGGAAATGAGTCAGTCAGAGAAAGACCAATACTATGTGATTTCACTCATATGTGGAATTTAAGAAACAAACAAACAATCATAGAAGTAAAAAAGAGAGAGGAAAACCAGGAAACAGACTCTTAACTACAGAGAACAAATTGATGGTTACCAGAGGGGAGGTGGAGGGGGGGATGGGTGAAATAGGTAATGGGGATTAAGGAGTGGACTTATGATGAGCACTCGGTGTTGTATGTAAGTGTTGAATCACTAAATTGTACACCTGATACTAATATTACACTGTATGTTAACTTGAATTTAAATGTACACTTTAAAAAAAGAATCTGTTTCTTGGCTTGTCTCTTTCGTTCTTTGTTCATTTGTTTTGTTTCTTAAGTTCTACATATGAGTGAAATCATAAGATTTCTCTGACTGAGTTATTTCACTTGGCACTATACTCTCTAAATACATCCATGTTTTTGCAAATGGAAAGATTTCATTCTTTTTTTTATGCTGAGTAACATTTTGTTGTATGTATGTGTGTGTGTATATGTATATATATATATACATACATTTTCTATATCCACTCATCTATTTATGACACTTGGGCTGCTTCCATAATTTGGCTATGGTAAATAATGCTGCAGTAAACATAGGGGTGCAAATATCTTTTCTAATTAGTGTTTTGTATTTTTTGGGTAAATACCCAGTAGTAGTGGAATTGCTGGATATTATGGTAGTTCTGTTTTTAATTTTTTGAGAAAACTTCATGCCGTTTTCCACAGTAGCTGCACCAGTTTGCATTCCCACCAACAGGGCAAGACTGACCCTTTTTCCTCCATATCCTTGCCAACACTTGTTGTTTATTGTACTTTTCATTTTAGCCATTCTGACAGGTAAGAGGTATCTCATTGTGATTTTGATTTTTGCATTTCCCTGGTGATGAGTGATGTTGAGCATCTCTTCATGTGTCTTTTGGCCACCTGTACGTGTTCTTGGGGGAAATGTCTCTTCATGTCTTCTGCCCATGTTTTAATTGAATAATTTCATTTTTTTAGTGATGAGTTGTAATAAGTTCTTTATATATTATAGATACACTTTATCAGATATGTCATTTGCAAATATCTTCTCCCATTCATTAGCTTATCTTTTAGATTTGTTGATTATTTCCTATGATGTGCAACGGGTTTTTTTTTTTTAATGTAGTCTCACTAGTTTACTTTTCTTTTGTTTCCCTTGCCTCAAGAGACATATCTAGAAAAATGTTGCTATGGCTGATGTCAGATAAATTACTGCCTGTGCTCTTTTCTAGGATTTTTATGGTTTCAGTTCCTACATTTAGGTCCTAAATCAATTTTGAGTTCATTTTTGTGTGTGGTGAAACAAAGTGGTCCAGTTTGTTTGTTTGTTTCTTTCTTTCTTTCTCCCTCGCTCTCTCATTTTCTTCTTTCCTTCCTTCCTTCCTTCCTTTCTTTCTCTTCCTTTCTTCCTTCCTTCCTTCCTTTCTTTCTTTCTTTTTCTTCTTTCCTTCCTTCCTTCCTTTCTCCCTCCCTTCCTCCTCTCTCTCTCTCTTTCTTTCTCACTCTTTCTCCCTCTCTTTCCTCCCTCCCTCCCCTCCTTCCTCTCTCCCCATCTTCCTTCCTTCCTTCCTTCCCTTTCTCTCCCTCTCTCTCTCTCTCCATGTAACTGTCCATGTCTTGTTTTCCCAAGACCGTTTGGTGAAGAGACTGTCGCATTGCATATTCTTACCCATTGCATATTCTTACTTCCTTTTATGAAGATTAATTGACCAAATAATTGTGGGTTTGTTTCTGGACTCTCTATTCTATTCCATTGATCCATGTATATATTTTTGTGCCAGTACAGTATTGTTTTGATTACTACAGCTTTGTAGTAAACCTTGAAATCTGGGATTGTGATACTTCCAGTTTTGTTTTTCAAGATTGCTTTGGCTATTTGAGGTCTTTTGTGGTACCATATAAATTCTAGGATTGTTTGTTCTAGTTCTGGGGAAAATGCTGTTGGTATTTTGATAGGGATTGCATTAATTTAGTAGATTGCTTGAGTAGTATAGACATTTTAATAATATTTGTTCTTCCACTTCATGAACGTGGAATATCTGTCCACTTGTTTGTGTTTTCTCCAATTTCTTTCAACAATATTTTATAGTTTTCAGAGTACAGGTCTTTCACCTCCTTGGTTAAGTACATTCCTAGGTATTTCATTTTATTTTTGGTGCAGTTGTAAATGGGATTGTTTTCTTAATTTCTTTCTGCTGCTTCATTATTGATGTTTAGAAATACAATGGATTTCTGAGGGTGCCTGGGTGTCTCAGCTGGTTAAGCATCTGACTTCAGCTCAAGTCATGATCTCAAGATTTGTGAGTTCAAGCCCTGCACTAGGCTTTGCACTGTCAGATTCTCTCTGCTGAGATTCTCTCTTTTTTTCCCTGTCTCTCTGCCCCTCCTCCACTCTCTCTCCGTCAAAATAAATAAAAGAAAAGAAATACAGTGGATTTCCATATATTAATTTTGTATCCTGTGACCTTACTGAATTCATTTATCAATTCTAATAGTTTTTGGGTGGAGTCTTTAGGGTTTTCTACATGTAGTATCATGTCATCTGCAAATAGTGAAAATTTTACTTCTTTCTTACCAATATGGATGCCTTCTAAACCTAGATTTGTTGAGGTTCTTTTTTTTTCTTTTATCATGAATGGATGTTGTACTTTGTCAAATGCTTTTTCTGCATCTACTGGAATGATCGTATAGTCTTATCCTTTCTTTTACTGATGTGATTTATCACATTGATTGATTTATGAATATTGAGCCACTTTTGCATCCTGGGTATAAATCTCACTCAGTCGTGGTAAATGGTTTTTTTAATGTATTGTTGGGTTTGGTTTGCTAATATTTTGTTGAGGATTTTCCACGTTCATCAGAAATATTGGCCTGTAGTTCTCTTTCTTTGGTTGTATCTTTATCTGGTTTTCATATCTGAGTAATGCTGGTCTCATGGAATAAATTTGGAAGCTTTTTTTCTTCTATTTTTGGTATAGTTTGAAAAGTAGGTATTCTTCTTTGTGTGTTTGATCGATTTCACCTGTGAAGCTGTCTGGTCCTGGACTTTTGTTTGTTGGGAGTTTTTTGATTACTAATTCAGTTTCTTTGCCGGTATTGATCTGTTCAAATTTTCTATTTCTTCCTGATTCAGTTTTGGGAGGTTATATATTTCTAGGTATTTAGCCATTTCTTCTAGGTTGTCCAATTTGTTGGCATATAATTTTTCATAATATTCTCTTATGATCCTTTGTATTTCTGTGGTGCTGGTTGTTATTTCTCATCTTTCATTTCTGATTTTGTTTGAGTCTTCTCTCTTTCTCTCTGTTTTTTTGATGACTCTGGCTAAAGGTTTATCAATTTTATAGATCTTTGCAAAGAACCATTCCTGGTTTCTTTGACCTGTTCTATTGTTTTTTAGTTTCTATTTTGTTTATTTCTGCTCTAATCTGTATTGTTTCTTTACTTCTGCTGGTTTGGGTTTTGCTTGCTCTTCTTTTTCTAGCTTCTTTAGTTGTAAAATTAGATTGTTTATTTGAGATTTTTCTTCCTTTTTGAGGTAGGCCTGTATTGCTATAAAGTTCCCTTTTAGAACCACTTTTGCTGTGTCTTAAAGATTTTGCACCAGTGTGTGTTCATTTCCATTTGTCTCCACATATTTTTTTAATTTTCTCTTTGATTTCTTGGTTGTCCTATTTATTGCTTAGTAGCCTATTTTTTAACCTCTATGTATTTGTCTTATTTCCAGATTTTTTTCTTGTGGTTGATTTATTGTTTCGTAGCATTGTGGTCAGAAAAGATGCATGATATGCCTTCAGTCTTTTTGAATTTGTTGAGACTTGTTTTGTGGCCTAATATGTGATCTATTCTGGAGAATGTTCCATATACACTTGAAAAGAATGTGTGTCCTGTTGTTTTAGAACGGAATGTTTCGAATATATCTGTTAGATCCATCTGATCCAGTGTGGCATTCAGAGCTACTGTTTCCTTGTTGATGTTTTTTTTTTTTTTTTTTTTTTGGATAATCTATCCATTGATCTAAGCGGGGTGTTAAAGTCCCTACTATTATTGTATTATTATTGATTACTTCTTTTAGCTTGTTATTAGCCGCTTTATGTATTTGGGTGCTCCCATGTTGGATGTATATGTACAATTGTTATATCTTGTTGTTGGATTGTTTCCTTTACGATTATATAGTGTCCTTCTTTGTCTCATTAGAGTCTTTGTTTTAAAGTCTATTTTGTTTGATATAAATATTGCTATCTTGGATTTCTTTTCACATTATAAATGCCTTTCTATCCCTTCACTTTCAATCTACATGTGTCTTTAGGTCTGAAAAGAGTCCCTTGTATGCATTATATAGATGGCTTTTACTTTTTTATCCATTCTGTCACCCTGTCTTTTGATTGGAGTGTTTAGTCTATTTACATTTTGTTACATGTGTTTTGGTTATTTTGTTGGCTTGCTTTAGTGATGTACTTGGATTCCTTTCTCTTTACTTTTTGCATATCTATTACTGGTATTTTTATTTGTGGTTTTTATTAAGTTTGTATGTAACATCTTCTGCATATAGCAGTGCATATTAAGTTGATGGTTCCTTAATTTGAACTTATTCTTTACTTCTCTTCCCTCCATGTTTTAGGTATATGGTGTGATATTTTATATGCTTTTATTTTGTGAATCTCTTGACTGATTTTTATAGATATACATACTTATACTGCTTTTGTACTTTCTACTTTTCTTAATCCTCCTACTTATTGTCTTTCCTTTCCACTCAGAGTCCTCCTTAACATTTCTTGTATGGCTTGTTTAGTGGTCATGAATTACTTTAACTTTTGTTTGCCTGGGAAACTCTTTATCTTTCCTTCTATTCTGAATAGTAGGGTTGCTGGATAGAATATTCTTGGCTGGATGTTTTCTGTTTAGCAGCTTGAATATATTATACTCCTCTCTTCTGGACTGCAAAGTTTCTGCTGAAAAATCCACTGATAGCCTTATGGGGTTGCTCCTATATGTAATTATTTTCTTTTCTCTTGCTGCCTTTAAAATTCTCTCTTTATCACTACTTTTTCCCATTTTCATTACTACGTATCCTGGTGTGTAGACCTGTTTGGATTGATTTTGTTGGGGCTTTCTGTAGCTCTTGGATTTGCATTTCTATTTCCTTCCCCAGATTCAAGAAGTTTTAGGGGCACCTGGGTAGCTCAGTCGGTTAACCATCCTACATCAGCTCAGGTCATGATCTCACGGTTCATGGGTTTGGGTCCCGTGTCAAGCCCAGAGACTGGACAGCTCAGAGACTGGAGCCCGCTTTGGATGCTGTGTCTTCCTCTCTCTCTGCCCCTCCCCCACTTAACTCTCTCTCTCTCTCTCTCTCTCTCAAAAATAAACATAATTTTTTTTAAAATTTTAGCTATAATGTTTTCAAGTAAAATTTCTGCCTTCTTTTCTCTTTCTTCTCCTTCTGGGATTCCTATAATGTGAAGTTATTACACTTGATGGTACCACTGTGTTCCTTAAGTCTGTTATCATTTTTATTATTATTTTACATTTATTTATTATTTTATTTTATTTTTTTCTCTCCTTTTCAGCTTGGTTGCTTTCCATTACTCCATTCTCCAGGTTACTGATCTGTTCTTCTGTTTCCTCTGTTTCCTCTAGTCTACTATTTATTCCATTTAGTGTATTTTTAATGAATTCTTCATCTCTGATTGGTTCTTTTTTATGTTTTCTATCTTCTTGATAAGGGTCTCACTGAAGTACCCACTCTTTTCTCAAGTCCAGTGAGTATTTTTATGACCATTACTTTAAATTCTCTCTGAGGAATGTTACTTATCTCCATTTCATCTAGGTCTCTTGCTGTGATTTTGTCCTATTCTTTCATCTGGGACATATTCTTCTGTGTCCTCATTTTGTTTAACAAAATAGAAATGTGTTAAGAAAGTCATCTATGTCTCCTGCTCTCGAAAGTAGTGGCCTTATGAAGAAGAGGTCCTATAGTGTCCTACAGTGCAATAGTTCTCTGTTCACTAATACCTGGTGCTTTAGGGGTGTCTTCTGTGTGTGTTATGTGCACCTTGCTGCTGTGGCTGGCCCACTTTGTCTTCAGTCCAGTCATCTGCAATGAGTCTCTGCCTGCTATGGGTAGGGTTTGGTCTTTTTCTTACTGGGCCCATCTGGGATGGCTTTGAGCTTGAGTTGAGTCAGACTGGGTGTTTGCCATAGATACAGTAGTACTGAACTGTTTTGTCTCCTGAGAAGGTTTCATTGTTGGATGGGGCCTGTATTCAGAGCAGATGTCTACCCCAGCCCACTGCTGGGGCTACAGTCAGTCTGGTGAGTATGCTCATCTTTCCCTCTCCCCGGGGTAGGAGTCCCTTTGGAGTGGAACTGGCCCCTGTCAGGACTGTGTGCACACCACCATCTTGTGGCACTCTTTGGATGGGCTCAAGCCAAGAGCATATTGGAGGGAGTGGATCTGCAGAAGTACATACAGTTTTACTTTCTTAACTGTGTGCTTTGAAGACTGGAAGATTTTACTTTTATAGAGTCTAATTTATCATTTTTTTCTTTTGTGATTACAGATTTTTGTGTTTACTTTATGAAATATCTTCTGATCCAAAAACTACAAAGTTTTTCTTTTTTCCTTCTTAAAGCTTTATAGTTTTAATTTTTAAATTTGGGGAATGCTCATTTTGGGTTTATTTTTTGTGTATAGTCAGAAGTGGGAGTTGAGACTTATCTTTCTTTTTTTCCTGTACAGATATCCAGTTCTAGCTCCATTTATTGAAAGAATTATAATTTCACCACTGAATTATTTTGGCACTTTTGTCCACAATCTGTAGATCAGATATGTGTGGGTCAGTTTGTGCCATTATTCAATATGTCTATGTTTATGCCATATTATGTCATCTTGATTACTGTAACTGTATAATAAATCTTGAAATCAAATAGTGTAAGGCCTCCAAATTTGATTTGATAAAATATTTTTCATTATTTGAGACCTTAAAATTTCCATATAATTTTTTAACTTTTTTTAAGACTTTGTTGTTTTAGAGCAGTTTTACGTTCACAACAATATTGAGCAGAAGGTACACAAATTTCCTATATTCTCCCTGCTCCCATATGTGCTAAGCCTTCCGCATTATCAACATCTGCAGAGTGGTACATTTGTTATACTTGATGAGCTTATATTGATACATCATAATACATATATTGATACATACAAAGTCCATAGTTTACCTTAAGGTTCACTCTTGGTGATGTACATTCAATGCATTTGGACAAAGGTATAATGACATGTATTCATCATCCTAGTATACAGAATATTTTCACAGTTCTTAAAATCTGTGTTCCACCTATTCATCTCTCCCCCTAACCCCCAACTCCCAGCAACCACTGCTCTTTCTGTTGTCCCTCTAGATTTGTTTTTTCCAGAATGTCACATAGTTTTATAGTATGTAACCTTTTCAGATTAGAATCATATAATATGTAGCATTTTTAGATTGACTTCTTTCATTTAGCAATATGCATTTAAGGTTTCTTCATATCTTTACATTGCTTTATATGGCAGGAGTTTGTTTTTTTTAGCACTGAATAATATTCTGTTATGTGAATGTTCCACAGTTTATCCATTCCTTTACTGAAGGACATCTTAGTTGCTTCTAGGTTTTAACAAGTATGAATAAAGCAGCTATAGTGTGCAGGTTTTTGTGTGGACATAAATTTTCAACTCCTTTGGGTAAATAAATAGAGTATGAGTGCTACATTGTATAGTAAAAGTATATTTAATTTTGTGAGATATCACCAAACTGTCTTCCAAAATGGCTATACCACTTTGCATTCTCCCCAGCAATGAATAAAAATTTTCATTATTCCATTTCCTCTTTGATTTTATTCTCTGAAAAAAGTGGAGAATTGGTATAATTTTGTCCTTATATGTTTGATAGTTATCACCAGTGAGCTCATTTGGGTTGTGCTTTTGGTTTGGGAAGGTTATTAACAATTGACTCAATATCTTTAATAGATATATGCTTATTCAGGTTATCTATTTCTTCTTGTTTGACTTTTGGCAGGTTGTGTCTTTCAAGGAATTGGTCCATTTCATCTGGGTTATTAAATTTGTGTGCGTAGCATATTCATAGTATTCCTGTCTTCTTCTTTTAATGTCCATAGGATCTGTAATTATGTCTCCTTTTTGATTTCTTTTTTTAATCTTACTAATTTTTTTAATGTTTGTTTATTTTTGAAAGAGAGAGACAGAATGGGAGTGGGGGAAGGGACAGAGAGAGAGAGACACACACACACACAGAATTTGAATCAGGCTCCAGGCACTGAGCTGTCAGCATAGAGCCCCATGTGGGGCTTGAACTCGTGAAATGTGAGATCATGACCTGAGCCAAAGTTGGACACTTAACTGACTGAGCCACCCAGGCGCCCCTGATTTCTGACATTAGTGATTTGTATCTTCTTTTTTTCTTAATTAGTTTGTGGAAGATTTATTGATTTTATTGATTATTTTTTCAAAAAACTAACTTTTAGCTCCATTGATTTTCTCTATTGATTTCTTATTTTTAATTACTTTGATTTATGATCTAATTCTTATTATTTCTTTTTTTCTGCTTACTTTGTATTTAATTTACTCTTCCCTTTCTAGTTTCCTAATGTGGAACTTGTATTATTAATTTTAGATCTTTCTTCTTTTCTAATACAGGCATTCCATGCTATAAAACTCTAATCACTGCTTTTGCTGCATCCCACAAATTTTGAGGAGTTGTATTTCCTTTTCCATTTAGTTCAAAATATTTTAAAATGTCTCTTGAGATTTCTTCCTTGATTCATGTGTTATTTAGAAGTATGTTGTTTCATATCAATGTATTTAGAGATTTTCTAGCTATCTTTTTGTTACTGCTCACATAAATTTTTAAATTAGTTTTTCAATTTCTTTTAAAAGTCTTCCGGGATTTTGATTGTGATTAGGTTTCAATCTATAGATCAGTTGTGGGGAAAATTGACACCTGAAGTAAAACTGAGTCTCTCAATGTGTGAACATGGCACATCTCTCCATTTACTCAAGTTTTCTGTAATTTCCTACAACGGAGTTCTTAGTTTTCAATGTGCAGGTCTTATACATATTTTGTTAATTTTTCTGTTTAATATTTTATGCTTTTTGGTGTTTTGGTTATTAGTATTATTTTAAAATTTAAAATTGTCTTAAATTTTACTTTCTAATTATGCATTAATATTCTGACCCACCTTTCTCACTGAGTGTAGGAAAACTCTTTTCAACGGAGTATCAGTACCAGAAAATATTACAGTTTTTACAAGAAAAAAACAGTTTAGTGAGCAGAAGAACATTTCTATAGATAAAAAGGCAATATTTGGGACATATTTATATTAAATATTAGTCATTATTTATCTGAAATTCAAATTTAACTGAGCATCCAATATTTTATCTGGCAACCATAAGCACACTATTATTTTAAATTGTGTTGAGATATTAACCAATGTACCTAGACAAGAGAAAATAATTAAAAGCATATGAATTTGAAAGAAGAAAAATAATCTTTATTTCAAATGATATTATTTTACATCTGGAAAGCCCAAAACATAAGTGGGAAATTAAAACAAGTTAATAAGAGAATTTAATGAAGTAGTAGGTTACAAAATCAATATTGAAAAACAATAGCCTTATTATGTAGAGAAATAAACCATTTAGAAGATGTAATAGAAGGAAATATACCATTTATTATATCCAAAATAAAATATCTAGGCATAAAATTGAGAAGAAAAACCTAAAACATTTAATGAAGAAAACTATAAAAGTAGTCCTGAAAGACATAAATATTTAACTCAAACATGTGGCAAGTTTTATCAAATACTTGGATAGAAAGAGGAAACATCATAAAGATGTCAAGTTAATTTATAAATTTAACAGAATTCCAGTAAACTACTATCAAGCTTTTTTCCCTAGGGGATAGAAAAGTTGATTATAAAGTTCATTTAAATGAATAGTCAAATCACTGGAAATGGAGAGTAATGGGGGTAAAATAGGCCTACTTTATATTAAACATAATTAAAACAGTGTGATCATGGAGCCTGAATAGACAGACAGAGTCATAGAACAGAATAGACAATCTACAAGTACACCTAGCAGCATGCGGCAACACTGTCTGTCACACTTTCAGTACGTGGTATTGGGAGAAACTGGGCGGTTGTGGAAAGTACATGAAATCAAATACATCCCTAGTACTGAATATTATGGTAAATTTCAAGTCGTTTAGAGATTTAAATATTAAAATAAAAGAAATCATATGAGTAGTAGGAGATACATGAGTGAAATCCTCATGAAATCTAAAAGGGAGAAGATTGTTTAATCTGATAAAAGAAAAGATTTTGCATGGCAAAACGGAACAAAAGGAATAGTTTTACCATATGTAAAAAGGCAAAGGACAATTTTTTAAAAATTGCAACTTTTATCACAGACCAAGTATTAATATGAAGACCAGCAATTCTATAGAAAAATAGGTTAGTAATTTAAATAGTCAGTTCATGAAAAGTACTACAAATGGTCCTTAACTATGAAAATGATGCTTATCCTCATTACTTATTTACATCAAGAGAAATGCAAATTAAAACAGCCTAAAATAAAATTCTCATCTATCATATTGGCATAAGTCCCAAAGTTTAACAACCTATGCTATTGGTGTAGCTATGGGCAAATGAATGTTGTTATATATTGCTAATAGAAATCAAAATAATACAATAAATAATTTGAAGGGCATTTATCAACATCTAGCAAAATTACATATGTATACCTTGATCCAGCAATCTAACTTCTGGAGCTCAGAGGGTACAGTAACAAAATGCAGTACAGTAGTAAAAATATGTAAAGTATAAGCAAAAACTCTTCATTTCAGCATTATTCATGATAGCAAAAGAAATTTCTAAGTGTCCATCAGTAGAGTACTTGTAGGCACTGCATAGTAAATTATCAGGCAGCTGTAAAATATAATCAGTATTATCTTCTACAGAGGATCTCCAGCATGTGTAGTGTAAATGAGAAAAGTAACGTGAAGAAAAAGTGTGCACCGTTTGTCACTATTTTATTTATTTATTTATTTATTTATTTATTT
>JAQQST010001510.1:0-12440 GCA_028646485.1 Cryptoprocta ferox | reverse complement strand
CAAAACTGGCGTCTGTGTATTACAATGTAATTGGCTACCATGGAATGCTGTGACTGTCTATATAATCTCACTGCCACCTTTGTTCGGGGCCATTCTCTGCACTTTTCTCCTTAAGATCAGGAGATCAGGTTTGGCCTGGCCGTAAATAAAATCTTGCCTCTTCGATTCGGCGTTTGGTGGTCTTTTCGACATCACCCTGCTTCACTTTCCTCCAGCACCAGGTCACAGTGCAGCCCATGCTCCTCCCAGGAACAAGGCGACCCATCCAGGCGGCTGCCAGGTCCACAGGCCTGTGACCTGCACATGACCCAACGCCCACAGACCTGTAGTTGGTGCAACGCTCTGCTGTCACGGTCTTGCATTCTTAATGACTTTTGAACAAAAGCCCACCTTTCCATTTCACCCTGGACACTGCAAGTTAGGTAGCCTGGGCTACCCTTTGGCTTCCCCTGCCTCCCCGCACGCCAGGCTTGGAGCTTCACAGTACCACAAGGACCTCGGATTCAGAATGTTGGATCTGGAAAGTGTCCTGGGACAGGGCTTTAAACCCTCCTACCAAGCAGGGTTTAAATCCCACCCTGCAATTTATTAGCCTTGGGCTAATTATCACACACCTCTGCGCCTCAGTTTCCTCATTTGTAAAATAAAGGAAGTAATATCTTACCTCATCAAGTGGCTGGGAGCATCAAAGAAAGTAATTTATTAGAACAAGGTGCTTGGAAGAGACCGGGGCTCTAAATATTTGGGGCTGGAAAGCAGCCATTTTGGGAATTTCAGACAGTCTTTATAGTTTATGAAGGGGAAAAAAATGAATTTGTCTTTGGAACAGACATTCCCTTTGTTTAAGGAAGGGCCACATCACTGAGCCTATTTGGTCCTACTGGTAAGGCCAGTTCTCCTCCTAATGTATACCATTTACAAACGTCAGCTGGAGAGTCTACAGATAAGTCCCAAAGTTAGAAATACTTTCTCTGTAAAACTTGGAACTTCAGTGTCCAAGACTTGAAAAAAAAAATCCCTGTATATTCTTGGGAGATTAGTTTGGTTGTTTGACCAAAAATGAGCTCACAAGTGATCGAGTGCCAAGATCCACCCCCGCAAAGAAAGGAGAGGCAATCTTGGCCCCCAGAGCGGGTCCCAGGCCATGGAATTGCTCCTGTGGGGCTATTTAAGCTGAAGAAGCCAGACCCGGTGAATCCGGAAAAGTCTGTGGTGATGATGATTGGGTCAGACAGCAACGTGACAGGTGGGAATGGGCATGTCCTCCAGAGCTGGTGGCAGTTCCCACTGTCAGGCTTCCTGGCAGTCGGGCTGAATCGTGGCAAAGGGAGGAGGTGCATTCCAAGCTAGAAGCGATGAAGTTCTTCCCCTCCCTGAGAGTGGTCTGAATCCCTCAGCAGGAATGTTCTCGGGGTACCTTTTGGGTCCTCTAGCCTCATGAAGTTTCAGTAGAAGTTACACAAGGTCAAGCTCTGTCTTTTTGTTAAATCCTGTTGTCCTCATTCGGTAAAATTACACCATTTCCATTTTTTAAAAAATCATGTTATACAATTTTAGGACGCCTGGGTGGCTCAGTCGATTAAGCATCCAATGTCGGCTCAGGTCACGATCTCACGGTTCGTGGGTTCGAGCCCTGCGTCGGGCTCTGTGCTGACAGCTAGCCCAGAGCCTGGAGCCTGTCTTCAGATTCTGTGTCTCCCTCTCTCTCTGACCCTCCCCTGCTCACTCTGTCTCTCAAAAATAAATTTAAAAAAAATTTTTTTAATCATGTTGTACAACTTAAATATATACAAGTTGTATGTGTCAATGCTAACTCAATAAAGCTGGCTGGGGGGGGCAGTAAAAATATCATCTCCATTCTCTTTTAGCTATGCTTTGGGGACAGATGGAAGGAGCTCACATCCATGTTAGGGATAAAGGGATATGAGGGTGAGTGTCAACAAGATACTAAGAGATGCCCTTTTGAGCTCAAAAGAAGCAATAATGCAGAACAAGGAGGCTGGGAGGGATGCCAACCCACCACCCGGATAGACTTGTGGAATGCACACAGTTTGTTTCCTCAGCGTTCCCAGAAATACCCTAGAGAACGTCCTTGAAGAATGGCCTTCCTTTATCCTATGAGCTGGGGGTGGGGATCATCATGTTGTGTCCCCAGAGGACTGAACAGGTAGGTACAGGAGTGGGGATGTGGAGGTCAGCTGGTTTCCATATGTAAAATGATTTAACCTGACATATAACGACCAATAGCATAACGATTCGTATTCTTTTACAGTTGAGGAAAGGAAGACCCAGAAAGCTGAACCAATTTTTCCAAAGATTCCTGATTTCTTTGCCAGCCACATCCCCTTACCAGAGAGGCCACTCTGTGCGCAGCTCCAGAAGGCACAGCTAAGGCGTCTTCCTGGGATCCTTTCCCCTGATCACAGCTGATGAGACCAGGAGCTAACACCTGAGCCGGGTCAAACCCGTCAAATTCTGTTTCCTCGGGATTTAAACAAAGCGATCATTGGTCTCTACTGTGTCGGGGAGCTGTGAGGAGCTGAGAGTGTCAAGTCTGGAATCATTGCCAAGGTCAGCCAAAGCCATGGGCAAATGAAGTAAGGCGGAGCAGAAAGCAGGCCTGGCAGGTAAATTCTTCCATGGGGAGGTATGCGGAGCAGGTGATCTGAGAAGCTGTGGAAACAGGGTGCCCTAGGGGCCCGGGAGAGGGGGTGACTTCCCTCTTGCTGTGAGGCCAGGCTGAACTTCTTGCAACTGAGTCCCAGGAGCACCCCTTGAATCCTCCTAATAGGACCTCTGCTTTTTATTTGAACTAACATGAAAGTTTGTTTTCTCTGCAACCAGCCATCCCTGGGCCCACGTCATCAGAGAACATGGAGCCCGAGGTTTTTTCTATAGCACAACACCAGCTTCCTCCCATGGAGTAGGGCAGATTTCTTTGGTATCCTCACGAAGTCACAGATGGGACTTGATGCCCAGAAATGGCCCCGTCTCTATCTGAAGATCTCTAAGGAGGGATGGTCACATGACACCTGAACCCCCATCGGCGGCCACCCAGCCAAGGCAGTGGCTAATGCCAGCTCAGGGACCAAAGGGGCCTTTGTCTGTGGCTTGGCAGGGCTCTCTGTTCTGGACCAGGCACTCAGGCTGCAGATGCTGGCATCAGGTGATTCCCAGAAAACGTTGAGACTCCAGCCTATGGTGGCCAAGTTCCACGTATTATTTCCCTGCTAGGAACCAAATAACAAATGACTTGGCAGGCAGAGACAGGGGGGAACGTCCCCCCGTCGTCAGTGAGAAAGCTGGGACCCATTCCGTCCGGGCCCGTCTCCACGGAAAAATGCACGTAACCTCTCCGAGGGCCCACGGGTTAACTGCTATGCATTTGGGACCCTCGATCAAAGAGAAACTGCCTCAAAATAACAAAACAGTAATAATTAACAACTGAGTTTCTGTTACTACCACATGCCCTTTGCATACATTCCCTTTTGCCTCCAGGACCCCCACATAAAATAGGTGGTATCCCTGCATTTTGTAGATAACAAGTGGAGCCTCAGAGAGAACGGTTACAGTCCCCACCCCACCCCCAACATCACAGCGCTGGGAGCCCGCTCCTCTCTGCCACTCCTGAAAGCGGCATTTCTTGAGTTGGGAAACATTGCTCTGGATACTTTGTCTCAGTTTCTGCATTCCCTCTTCATAATCAGCCCTGTGGGAGGCTTATACTATTATATGGATAAAGAAACTGAAGCAGAGAAAGGCTGTCATTTGCCCAAACAGGTGGTAGAGGTGAGATTTGAACTCAACTCCACCCAGTCCCCAAATCAGAGGTTCTGCCCAGTTCCCCTCCTAAGCCCCCTTCCGAGACCCTCTCTGGCGAGACCGGCTGTGCCTGGCTGCTGAGGTCAGGTAAGATGCTACCTGACATGTTGAGGCATTATCCCACCCCCACACCCACCCAGCCTGGGCCTCTCCCCTGCCCTTCCCGGTGCCCCACACGGCCTCTCCTCGGACCCCACACCTGCTCTGTTAGGTGGAAAGACGACATCTCTGACACCGGCCTCCTGAGGCTCAGACAGGTGCTTTGTCAGCTCTAAGATCACACGGCTAGTAATTGGCAGAGCTGGGCCTTGAACGTGGCTTCTTTCCACAGAACCGCGTTGCATCTTTAGGAGATTTGCAACAGGAGCCTCTGAAAACCTGAAAAGCCCTCAGGTGAAAAGAAATGAGAAGCAAAAAGGTAGAATTTGAGGCCAGATGACAGGCCACGTGGATGGAAACGCTCCAACGCCCCAAACCCCCTGAGGTTGATCGGTCACAGTCAGCGCTCTCCGGTCCTAAGGAAACCAGCTCCCTTTCCAGAAACACTGGGGACTATGTGGAATCAAGTGCCTTTGGGATCACACAACGGCAGATCTGCGATGTGTTGGCCAGTTCTCACTTACTGCCCCCTTGAAATGAAGAGGCGATGTGTGGCCCATGGGCAGTTTTCCTGGACAGACACCAGGAGGTCTGCCTGCAGGAGGTATACGGGGCAGCGCTCCTCGATCCAAGCTGGGCGGTGGGGGTGTGAGGGGGGCAGGGGAAAGCTGGGCGGAGGGAGAGGATGAGCTGTGGTGCCCTCATGGCAGAGGCTTCTGCTGGTCCCGCAGGGAGCTCTGGAGCTGGGTGCCACCCTGTGTTGTTCTGAATCCAGACAGGAGGCTGAGCTTTCCCTCCCACACCCCCACCATATCATGGACCAGTCGTCGCATGCGGGATGTCACAGGGATGGAGCATACAGCCCAAAAGGCAGCTCCCTTTGGCCGAGGGCAGTCCCCGGTTGCAGGCTTCCAGCAGCCAACAGTGCCAGCAGCCGAGTGAATAGGCACCCCAGTTCTAAAGAGGGGTCCGGGGTGTGTCATGACAGCCACTGTCACTATCCTCTTGGAACGTGCCCGGTGCAAGTTCACTTGGAGGCAATGCCCACAAACACACCTACCCCCTAATCCTGCCAGAGCTCCTGCAGCCCCGCCCCATTCCCCCCAAATTAAAATTTGCAAGAAAGCACTGTGAGACATCACCCTCCGAAACAAAGCAAAACAAAAAGAGACAACTCTTCCAAACTCTTGCTGTTCCAATAGCTAAAGTAGAAAAGGAATGAAAAAACAGAAGTCCCCCGAATCTGCGATGGCTTTGGCCGGCCTTGCCACCATTATGATGGATTACGTTGTTGTTCAGTTACGTAATAGACGGTTGCCTAATTCACCCAACTGTATATAGATTTTTTTTTAAATCCATTTCCCCCATAAACAAGAGCATAATTTTAACCAGCAAACCACTCAAAATCTTAACCCCAAGCCACCTTATTTGCATTTTTTCCCGACAGAGCTTACATTTTTTATTTCTTTAATTGGATAATTTTGAGCATGAAGCCTGGCCACCAGCCGTGCTGGGTGGTAACATCCTTACTCTCCAGCCATAGTCACCCCTCTCTCCCCATTTTCAGAATTAAAGGAATGCTTAATGGCCTGCGGCCACTTCCAGACTTAAAAGAATGTTAAAAAAGATTTGGGGCTCTGTCTATTGGGTCCAAAGAGGATACAAATGAGAGTGTGGGTCCCCTGAGCCCTTCCTCATTTTTGGCATCGCAAATAGTTGCCACAAATGTTGGGGCTCTTACACTTCCACTGCTTCCTCACTGGAGTTCTGAGAGCCTCCGAAAACTCGAAGAATCATGAGAAAAACAAAGGACGAAGGAAAATTCAAGTGCCTCCCAACTTTCTCCTTCCTTTAACTACTCATCTTATGAAAAGGGGCAACCGTGACCCAACATTTCCAGGCCCAACTTGGTCCATTTCCACACTGACTGGGTGATGAATCACCATGGACGCACTCCTGAGAACAAACACAGACGGCCGATTTACAATACACCAGCCTTCCTAAAGGATTGTCTGCTTGTTCGTATTTTTCTGCACCTCTGCTCTGTGGGCCTGTTTTTGTTTTTATGATTATTGCCGTCATTGTTTTTAATCTTCCACGGTCTTGAAGAACCCATCTCCTCCAGGGCAAGGTCATTGGGGTTCTTTAATGCCAGGCTCGATTTGCACTTAACTTACAGTCATGGTACCATTCAAGATCAAAGGGGCAAGGCGGGATTAATGGGAAAGAATTGCTGTTTCTTTGTAAGAATTTCTGGATGTTAACCATCTCTGACCGTGTGTCAACTCCTTCCAACTTCATTCATCAGTAGGCTCTCTTGAAACCTCATGGATCCTGTGGCCTATAATCTTCTTTTGTTTCTGTAATGAGATGAAGGGAAATAAAGTTCCACTGAAATAAGTTCCAATTAATTATGCCTCTGAGTAAATCTTTTGGATCATGATAAGTGGCTCACAGTAAGAAGGGCCAGCTCTCCTGGAATATGTGTGTGTGTGTTTCTTGTTTCTTTATAGGAAGCAGGGAAAATCAGGCGACATTTCAAAACTCAAAAATTGATTGCAGTTAAATACTTTGGAGGATGATCCATGATTTGGAAGACGAGACGATTCTGCCTTCAAACCTTCTGGAAACATTCTTTGGCCGGGAGGAACTGGACGCATGCTATTCCTGTTAAATCTAAATCCTGTGAAATTATCTGAAATTCTCTACCTGTAGAGATTTCTGGCAGGGATGTGGGTTGGGGGCAGGGAATGGGAGAGTAAGTTGAAACAGAAATTGTGTTTTTTGAAGTCAAATAAAAGTTTTATTGTAAGTTTGGATTTTTGCAAGAGGGAAGTTTAACAATTTATTTTCCAAGTCATTTGATGGCTTTGGATAAAAGTTTACGTGAGTTTCTTTTTTTTTTTAATTTTTTTAATTTAATGTTTTTTATTTATTTTTGAGAGAGAGAGAGAGAGAGAGAGAGAGAGAGAGAGACAGCATGAGCAAGGGAGGGTCAGAGAGAGAGGGAGACACAGAATCCGAAGCAGGCTCCAGGCTCTGAGCCGTCAGCATGGAGCCCGATGCAGGGCTCGAACCTATGAACCGCGAGATCATGACCTGAGCCGAAGTCGGACGCTTAACTGACTGAGCCACCCAGGCGCCCCTACATGAGTTTCTAAACCAGGATATTATTAGCCACCAAGTAATGATCTGAGATTTACAGAAGTTTCATATACACAGATTACAGTGGAAGGTGGTGCTCGGCCAGTTGAGTGGTAATTCTCAATGAAAGGGAGGCCAGAATAAAAAGAAAAGAGAGCTCTGGGGAACACGGTTATTTCAAAGGAGACAGGGAAGAGACCAGGGACAGGCCACTAAGACACAGTAGCCATTCTTTATTGTGCACTTTGTATATTTCAGGTATAGCATTAAGAACTTCTCCAACATAGGGATGCCCAGGTGGCTCAGTAGGTTAAGCCTCCAACTTTGGCTCAGGTCACGATCTCACTGTTCCTGAGTTCGAGTCCTGTGTTGGGCTCTGTGCTGACAGCTCAGAGCCTGGAGCCTGCTTAGAATTCTGTGTCTTCCTCTCTCTCTGCCTCTCCCCTGCTTGCACTCTGTTTCTCTCTCTCTCTCAAAAATAAATTAACATTAAAAAAATTTTTTAAAAAGGAACTTCTCAAACATTGACTAGACTCATTTTTCAGACAGTAAGACCAAGACTCAAGGTCAAATACAAGCAAACAAAGGAGCCAGGATTTAAAACCAGGCTCCATGCACAAAGCTCTTAACCCCTGGACTGGACTGCAGACTAAGGAGAAGGAACTTCCACAGGAACCTGGGGAAGGGGACAAAGAGGCAGAAGTTTCAGTGATGTGAAAATGGCATTTAGTTTGAAGTATACAGAATAAGAGGTTTGAAGAACCAAGACTGAATTTGGCAACTAGGAGGTTTTGATGGTTAATCTCATGTGTCAACTTGATTGGGTGATAGGGTGCCCAGATATTTGATCAAACACAATTCTGGATGTTTCACGGGTGGGAAGGTGAGATTAACATGTAAATCAGTAGCCAGAATAAGCATATTGCCCTCCCTAAAATGGGTAGGCCTCGTTCAATCAGCTGAAGGCCTAAATAGAAAAACAACAACAACAACAACAAAAACTGACCTCCTCCAAATTAGAGACTGTTTAAAATTTATCTATGCACAGCAAAGGTTCACTGAATTGACAAGTAAAAGGGGACCCACTTACCCCTCCTCAGGTCACTTACTTATGTATAGACTGCAGATTTTCCAAGCAATCTATAGACTCCTGTGATCCCACATAACTGAAAGAGTGACAAGATTTGATAGGAATATATTTACCACACGTCAAGCACCTTCTGTGAGTCAGGCACTTTGCTGACACATAAAGAGATGAACGGGACAGAGATACAGCCTCTGCCCTCAAGCAGCTCAGGATCTTGTGCAAGAAGGGAAAATTCATATGCAAATGGCTATCTTGCAGGCCAGCCTCACAGCCCCCTTTGAGAGAAGTGCCCTGTTACAGGGCAGCCATATTGGGTCCGTGGGGGAGGAAGAGGAATCCAGTGTTGATCAAGTTCCCACTAGGCACCAAAAACCATATCTCATCTACTCTTCTCGACAATTCCTTGAAGATATTCTATCCATAATGCTTTGAGACAAGAAAACAGAGGCCCAGAGGAAGACCTTCTCACCCAATCTTGTCTGCTCTAGGGTTCTCATTCTTTCTATACTCTGGTGTGTCACGGTGTGAGGAACAGACCACCACTTTCTGGAAATAGATGTTTTATTCTACAAAAATGTTCCATGATCAAAGATTTGAGGTAAGTGATATCAACCCCCTCTAGGAGAGTTATTCAACACATTAGCACAGTGAAGGCTCTGAGAAGTCCCACCGTAAGACACTTGCAAAGCATTCTCCACATGTACTTCACCACTGAGCCATTTTCTCATGGGCCATCTTGCAAATCCTTTTGGAAGCAGGGAACCTTATGCTCTGTTAGAGTGCTTCCTTCTGAGCAGGAGAGGTGGAATATGAGAGAGAGCAGCTCAGCGGAGGGGACCTTGGGGAGCTTTGGGGTGGGAGAGAGAGCAGGTTATCATTATCCTAAATAGCTGGAACATTCCAGCCAGCCTGCAAAGTGCCCTAAATGAAGCCCCCTCGCCCCCGACGTGAGTGCTTAGGTACGGCATCTCCCTGCGGCTGCGACGATGCTGAAACACAGGAGGCCATGGAAAGAGCCCAAGTGACAGCCAAGTCAGTGACAAGTTAATTTCCCCAGTGAGGATTTGAGCCCATGTGGCCCAAACAGGCACACAATTTGCCTAATTTTCCCTCAAGGGACCCATGTTCCCTCCTCAAGAAAGCCGCTAAGGAGTTTGTCACTCTCACTTGTAAACAACCGTGGATAATGTCTTCCCATGATCTCTCTGCAGTGCTGGCCTTTGGATGCTCATTTAACCTAAACTGCTGACAGCTCTGCCGGGTCCCTGGAGGCCTACACCCGCTGGAAGAGGCAGCCCTCCCCCAACCCCTCTACATCCTAGCTCGCCAAGGGCCTGGGCAGAGGGCAAGCGGAGAGAGCCACGGACTTGAGAACTCGCCACCTAGGAATCCTCCATGGATTCAGGAAAAGGCTCCTAGGAAAAGGGCCGCTGGTCAAACAAAGCTAGGGAAGTCCATCAGCAGGTGCACGTCACGCATTTATTCTTATCGTTCACGCACTCGGGAGTCCGCCCTGGGTTTGAATCCCGCCCCTGACCCGTACTCGCTGCGGCACTTCTGACCAGGGACACAGACTCTCCCAGCCTGGCATCCTTAACCACAAACAGGAATGGAGTAAAGGAAGAGGGCCGTCGTGAAGTACCAGGAACACAGCCTGGGAAATAGGAGGTCTCCACCACAGCGTCGCTGCTCATGTTGATGACTGAGGCATGGACCCTGACCCAAAATCTCTCTGGTTGGGGACAGAATGAAACAAACACAGCCCAGAACCTCCCGTGCTAACTGCAGATGAGTCCTAAGAAGAAAGAAAGACCCAGGGCACCAGCACAGACAAGAGGAAGCTCCCAGAGGACACGCAGTCTTAACATAAGAGCGTGATCAAACAGGAAGGAAGGAGAAAGGAACAGCATGAGCAAAGGGCCAGAGGTCAGCCCAGCGAAGTGTGTGTCAGCTGCCCCAGAGGGGAGGACCCCCAGTCAGACGCACGGGGACTGGGGGGCAGGGGGAGCAGGGCGGGGCCATTGTGAGAAGTGTGGAAAAGCTGATGGCATAAGACACAGAGCCCTCAAAGCCTCCTGAGCCCCGACAGGGGATTGGTCCCCGGAAGAGATGTCCAGGGCCTGTGTGTAAATGGCATGAGGGGAGGAGGGGGGCCATCTGGGGACAAGAGAGAGCAGTCACAAGGCCAAATCACAGCAGATTTCGCCTGAAATTAATGGAAGCTCTTTGGAGAAGAAGCATCAAAAACCGAACAAACACATGTACAAGCCTCAGTGCTCCTCCCCTTGACCGTGGTGACCGGGATCCTTCTAGGCAGTAAGGGGAGGGCGCCGGGACCAGGCAAGGAGAGTGGGGAAAAGCTGCTCCCGCCACATGTGTCATGACTGAACTTGATTCATGCATTACTTGCGTAACGAAAAATTAATTGAAAAAAATATTCCTAAGAAATCCACCTTCCCAGCATTCTAAAAGAGGATTCCCCTTAAGGATTCGTTTTTGATTTTTGCACGGAGGTTTCCACAAATGAGCCAAATGAAACACCAACATCTCTGGGAGACTTTCCGAGGCCTAAAACCTGCCTACACACCTCTCCTCCGTGGCCCGGCCTAACCAGGGAGGCGCCTCTCCGAATGTTTGCTGCGAGCAAGCCAACAAGGGGCCAAGCCAGTGGTCTCCCCAGTCTGTTAGCTCAGGACTTATCGACTGCTTCTCTGAGGTTCAGCTCTTGCAGCCTGCCTCCTCAGAAACCACCTTTCCTTCGAGACACTGCTCTCTCTGTGCTGTGAGAAACCAGCTAAACCAGCAGAGTGGCGAGTTTCCCACTGGAGATGAAGTTTCCCGGTGCATCTTTGGCACCTGGTGGCGACAGGGACGTTCCAAAGCCAAAACCTAGAAAAGCAGTCGGAGTTCCATTTTACACTCTTGTCCCTCACCGCCTTGTCAAAGGTCCCTTCTGTCCCCTACCATCATCAGGAGAAAAAAGATAGAAGCCTGTACTAGCTGGGCAGTGATCAGTGGCACAGAAGGCGCCAAGGGAGAGGAAAATATGCAGCATTAATATTTAATGCCCCTTTTCCATTTTCCCCTAATAAGCTGAGCACTACGGCGGGGAAAGCTGATTTATTTTGTCAGCAGTGGAAATATTTCAAGTATGATGCATGTCACTGGGTCACACAGAACCCATCACACAAAAACACACACTGCAGAAGCATCCAAGGGAAGAATCTTCTGGACTTGATCTCAAAGCCTTTAGGCTTCGGGAAGTCTTGCGAACAGCAGGGGATTTCGGGAAGAACTGGTTGTAGAGCGGGCAGCGGGGCAGGCATCAGGGCCACACATCTGCCCCCCAGTTGGTGTGAGGAACAAGGCGGAAGGAGCTAACCCTTTGGAGGCAAACCACACTGGTGCGCTGCCCTTGTCCATTTTCTTGGCACCAATGGCTTCCTATTATGAGCACCTGCAGCTTTCTGAGGGTTTCTCCTGCCACCGGAGCTCGTACTGCCCAACTACAGGGCAGGCTGGAAGAGCCAGGGAGCTAACATTTTGGAGAGAGCCCTAGACTGGTATCAGATGGGAGGTGGTGGATGAAGGTGGAGCTTCTTCGCCCCCCCACCCCCCCCCCGAGATGGGCTCGACACCATCGCTCAGCGGCCCCCAGTCAGACCAAGTCCAGTTGGGTATAGCACGAACCTGCCCATTAGCGCACCTGGTGCTGGTGCCTTCCCCTCCCCGTCCTGTCTCCTCTCTCTTCCCAGGTCTTTCTGGAAGCACTACCCAAATAAGCTTGAACTCAGTTGTCTTGGGGTCTGCTGGGCGATTGGTTTCCCTCTTGATTTTTCCCATGCTGGTGGTTTTGAGAGCCAAATGAAATAACCCATATGATGGGCACCAGCGTGGTGGGAAGTCAATAAATGAAGACTCACTCGTGTACAATGAGAATGTGGGTTTCTTGTAGGCCAGGCATCAAACGCTGATTTTTCATTTTTATTTAAATTCTGGTTAGTTAACATACCGTGCAGTATTGGTTTCAGAAGGAGAATTCAGTGATTCATCACTTACATACAATACCCTAATGCCCATCACCCACCCACCTCCCCTCCAGCAACCCTCAGTTTTTCTCTATCATTAAGAGTCTCTTATGGTTTGTTTCCCTCCTCTTCCCGCCCCACCCCCACCATTTGCTCATCTGTTTTGTTTCTTAAATTCCACATATGAGTGAAATCATATGGTATTTGTCTTTCTCTGACTTATTTACTTAGCATGATACACTCTAGCTCTAACAATGTTG
>JAQQST010001509.1:0-12440 GCA_028646485.1 Cryptoprocta ferox | reverse complement strand
TATATATAAACCACAACTTCTTGATCCATTCATCAGTTGATGGACATTTAGGCTCTTTCCATGATTTGGCTATTGTTGAAAGTGCTGCTATGAACATTGGGGTACATGCGCCCCTATGCATCAGCACCTCTGTATCCCTTGGGTAAATCCCTGGCAGTGCTATTACTGGGCCATAGGGGAGTTCTATTGTTAATTTTTTTGAGGAACCTCCACACTTTTTTCCAGAGTGGCTGCACCAGTTTACATTCCCACCAACAGTGTAGGAGGGTTAGGCTCCAGTGGTTAGAGAGATAAATTTCAAGCCAGTATGAAGATAATCAGAACCGCAGGAATATAAAATGTGTTCGTGGATAGACATTGTATTTTTGTGAAAAACAATGACAACCGATCAGAGAGAACTCTAAGTATGACTTTGGGCAAATAACTTAATCCATAAAAATCACAAACCAGATTGCCCTCACTGTGAGCTCTTTCTGTCTGTCCTCATGTCACTGAACACTATTGAGAGGGACAGAGAGCTATTCAGACTGTCCACATTACAAATCCATGAAGTCTAACTTCAAATGGGCCCTCCGTACTCAGCAATCTTGTAATCCTCTCCATGGCTAGTTCAAAATTTCTTCTTACTCACTTCACCTGCCCTTCTCCCTACTTCTAGCTTTAGCAGGTGATTTCCCCTGCATCATTGGGAATTTGAAGCACTGGGAGCATCAAACTCTTGTCTCTCATCAACCCCTGTCCACATTTTAGTGCATAGATATCTCTATGTCTACCCTTCTTTCCCAAAATGTTTCCTCCCCCCTCTCCAAAGATTACTCTTCTGTGTATGTTCTCAGTCACAGCTCTTGCTACTTTCTGTGGATCTTGCATCCCATACTTGTATATATTTTGTAATCAAGCATAATTCAATAATTGTCATTTCAATTCTTGATGTTTGTCTATTTCCAAATAAATCTGAATACCTCTGACATAAAGAAATTTATAATTCTCTAAGGCACACCATGAGACAGTCAATGCTCCTAACCAGAGTGAGCTTCATGGACAATATAGAGGAAATACAAAGTAAAGAAAGGTAACTGTGGTTAGGAGTGTCAGTTCTAGAGATAAACTAACTGGGTTCAAATCCATGGTCCCACCACTTACAAACTGGGTGACCATTAGCAAATTACTTAAAACTTTCTTTTCCTACATAGTCTTATTTGAGGATTACATTAATATGATTATATCATATGGTTGTTTTAATGACTAAATGAGTAAATACATGAAAAGTAATAAGCCCTCAATAAAGATTAGGTATTGTTACTGGTCCTGTTAATAGGCAGTCTAAATTCTCAATAGAACTTTGTCATTCTCTACTTTCATAACCATCAAGAATAAAGTATATGAGGGGTGCCTGGGTGGCTCAGTCGGTTAAGCGTTCAACTTCAGCTCAGGTCATGATCTCGTGGTTCGTGAGTTCAAACCCTGGATCTGTGCTGACAGCTCAGAACCTGGAGCCTGTTTTGAATTCTGTGTCTCCCTCTCTCTCTGTCCCTTGCCCACTCACATTCTGTCTCTCTCTCTCTCTCAAAAATAAATATTAAAAAAAGAACAAAGTATATGAGGAAACTAATATTCTCTAGTGGTACATGCAAATTTAGTCTCAGGAAATATTCCTAAAATATTCCAAACACTATTTCTTTTTTTTAAGTTTTTTTATTTTTGAGAGAGAGAGTATGTGTGAGTGGAGAAGGGGCAGAGAAAGAGGGAGAGAGAGAATCTGAAGCAGGCTCTGCATTGTCAGCACAGAACCCCACACGGTGCTCAGTCTCACAAACCGTAAGATCATGACGTGAGCCAAAATCCAGAGTTGGACGCTTAACCAACTGAGCTACCCAGGTGCCCCAACACATATTATTTTTTCTGGTTCCCCTTATCACCGAGGGCTGCCCAAGATCCATTCAAGATGTTCAATAAATATTTATTGATCAGAATAACCTCTCATCCCTTGGCTTCCAAATTTTAAAAATGGGAATAATACCTGAAGTACTTAAATTGGAAAACTATTTTAAACATACAATTTTGAATATTTTAGAAAACAACATGAAAGAAAACTTATGCATATAATCTTCTTTTGATGATAATACAAGTGGGAAATGGAATTTTGGGGTGATAGGAGAAAGCAAAAAGGAGAGATACACAGATATTGCCATTCAACATTATAGAAGGTAGAGACAATGTGAGGATATTTATGAAAAAAAATATTATAACAATAAAAACTAAAAGGGATCAAGTAATATGATATTCTTGCTTATAATTAGAAAAACAAAAAATGGCATACTTTAAGACTCTATAAGAAAAAAATCAAGTTCTTGCAGTAGTTTGAATATAAAGCAAGAAAGGACGAAAGATTTATGGTTGAAAATAAGCCCAAATTTAAAAGACTTATGTAAACAATCTCTACTGAAGATCTAGAAAATTTAGAGAACAAGGAGTGCAGGGTGAGGGGCGGAGCAGGAAGAAAGAAAGAGAGACAGAAATGAATGAATGAATTGGGTATAAATGAAATATCTCCCATCCCTATTTACTAAATTCCATTAGGTGCGAAATATTTCTAACTCTGGAGCTTAAAGAAGTTATTTTACCTATTCCCTGCTTTTTGTGGTATATTTTTACCCATGTATTCTATTTTATTTTACTTATTTGTACTTTTCTATAAGAAAATCATTTTTCAAATGTGAGTAAAATGGCAAATTTGCAGCTTCAGGTGAAATCTAGTTTAAAACTGATGAATATCAATGATAATATTCATATCATTAAAGTCATAATAGCAATCTGGTAAAGACATTAGTTTGATGCATAAGAATATCCTGTTTATTTCTGCAATATATGTTCATTTCAAGGAAAAAATATTGCTTCTGTAGTAAATTTCCATTTAGAACAACAACAAAAATGTTCTTGACTAAAGTGTTGGCTTTCTATTAAAGGGTATGTTTCCTTCCAACAAACAATTACCAGTATTTGATGTCAGAAACAGCTCCTTCATGAAAAATAAAATCATACCATCATTAGATCTCATCTTTTATTTTAAGTAGATTTCTAGTGACTATGGACTATAATACATATGTGCGGTCCAGGTTGGAATCTTCCACTAATACTATCTTAGTGTGGATACTGAAACACAGACTTATTATTTCTAAGTTTACTTTCTTAAAATATGTCATCATACAGGTTTGAAAATATAACTCAGCTTAATAACTATAATAGTGACAGCTCAGAAATAAACAGCTCCTTCTATCCCCTACCCACCCCAAACCTTCCTCCTCTTCCTGCTATTCCACAGGCCCTTGATGGGTTCCACAGCAATGGAAGTGGAGAGAGGTTAATTTTCTGGAAACATGGCTGTCCTTTCATTAATCACCTACTCAAGAATATTATGTAATTCATCTTCTTCTACAGCTTCAATCCCCAAAGCCTTTATATTATAGCACTAAGAATACTTCCCAACCTCAGCCCTCACTATTTTCCAATTTGCAGTTGTGCTCCAGTCTGTTTTCCGGATTTACCACGCTCATCACATACTTACATACATCGTTACACAAACTTCTCACTCCAGCACACCCTCCCTTCCTCACTGTATCTGAAGCCGGGTCTGCGCACTAGGAGGATCTGGCTCGAGTCCCCCTTTCTGTGTGTAGGCTTCCCCAGGGTCTCGAACTTATACTGACCTCCTCTTTTTCAGAACCCTTTTAATCCAGGGGCATGCCATTAGTCATTTGCATTAGTGATCTATACCTTTTATGGTTACCAATGTTTTCGTGTTTGCTTGTCTTGGAACTCTAGGGAGATTATAAATTCATTGAAGATGGCGGTATAGTTTACTCTTTTTATTCTGTGTAGTAAATTTCAGTAGAGAACTAGCACAAGGATTTGCAAAGAATTAAGTGCTTGATAAATGTGAATTTAAGTCTTACAAAATTTAATTCTTCCTAACCCTTTAAGGAGTTAAAAGATGAGAACAATCCCTTGAATTCAAACATTTAGTTTGTTCATGGTCGGACCATGCTATTAAACCTGCTTTGATCCCAGTCAACCTATTCAATATAATGTAATGAAGAGTCATCAAATATTCTGCCTGAATCAACAACCTGGGCTTCTTCCAATTACAATAAACTAAATTTTCCTCCCATCAAAGTTAGCCTCACAAAAAGGAAGATAATTTCTATTCTGTACTTTGGACAGGTAGAAGAGCAGCTGCATCTTTCAATATCCTTTTAGGTCTTTATTCATTCATTTAACTACTATTTATTGAAAGCTTACTATATACAAAGGATAAGCCTGCTAAGCATAGGATGCTACCATTCTATAATTCATTCCTTTATACCTTCAAAATATTCTAATCTTCACAAATCCTTTTTAAAAGTAAATACACCAGGGAGAAGAAAGATTTTGAATCATTATTAGGTACACCTTTCCAGAATCACTTGACCACTTACCAGGTGCAAGAATGGCACCTGGAGAGCCAGGAACAGAGAAGGACCAAATCCCCTTCTATGGAAGTGGGCAGAGGTGTCTTCAATTCTCTCCCATTTCCCTTTTGTCTGAGGGTCAATTTTTAAGTTTTCTTCACTCTGGGTTATATGTATTTTTGAAGGTCTTTCTATTGGGTATAGATCATAGATGGAGAGGCAAGTTCCAAAATGACCCAATAAAATCAAGCACAACCATTACCTGATCACAAATCAAGTAACGGGGGGGGGGGGACCTCTTACTTTGTTATCCACAGTATTTTACATAACAACATTTAGCCTTGTTTAAATAATGCATTTTGAGACCTCCAAGCAAATATAGTTCTTTTCTCTAAACTAGAAGGAGAGAAGAAAAAAATTTTTTTCTTTTGTTTCAGGGTTCCAAGGTTAAACGTCCATAAAATGCCAATACAAATTTCAGCACAATATTATGTTTAATTAGTTGGACTAATATGAATGATCAGGTCAGGGAATGTCTGTGAACTGCTTTTTAGGATTTTCATCCTGATTTTTGAGAACGGAGCTGTGCGGTTTTGCTGCCCTCTTGAGAGAGTCAAGAATCATTACACCTACTAATTGGACACTTTTTGATATTCTCACTATATTATGTTTAGTGGAACTGATAAGATCAAGCCAAAAATTAAAATAATAATTATTGCAATACAAATTGCATATTCTAAACATTTCAAATAACTTATAATCACTGCAGTATTAAACTTCCATATTAACCAATACAAGTTACTGGGTCTACTATTTGCCCTTTATAGACAACTAACAAGGAACAATCACTTATTCAAAAGGTATTCAGAAAGTGTGTTACCCACTTTATAGTCCTGGATTTCCAGTATAAAATGCATGGAAAAAAGCAACCCAAAAAGAGGAATCATTTGAATTGATTATAAATAAATGTATTCTTCTATTTGTAGTTGAGCTTAAAATTTTGCTGACATTTTGCTGGAAATATCGCTGCTCTTATTATTCAAATCTTTTTCCCAATTCATAACAACAGAGAAGGAAATCATATTGTCAGTACTCCCAAGTTTATTTATTCAACAAGATTTATTTAGAACCCTCTATGTACTCTCTCTGAATTATGCCAAAAGTTGATTGAGAAACTGATGAATCATGTAATTCTCTTCTGTCTGCCCTATGATCCTCTCTCCAATTCTTCAAGTATGTAACTAAATTTCACACAGCATAAAAGTCAGCTATCAGAAAACTGGCCTTGGCACATTCATCCTCACTCCTTCTCCACCTGAGCAATCAAACTGTTAATATGTATTAAGAACTCTCTGCCTGCATAATTGAAAAGTTCTAAAATTTGAAAGTGAAAGAATTGGGAATCAACTTTCAGATTTTCTGCTGCCCTTACTGCTCCAGATACATGTGTTGAATTATAGCTCCAAGTAACCACTAGAGGTCACATCAGGTGGGCTTTACTGAAGTTGCCCCTCTTGCAGAATGGATGGAACAGAGTACCTGGAGGGTTTTCAGTGCTTTCCTTTCCTCTTTCTTCCATCCCATCCAGGTACTTAGTGCCCCCTCCCTTTGGTCTGGTTGCCCAAGTCTCCCAACTAATATACCCCAGGCTTCCTAGGGTCTTGGGCTCTAGGCTATTTTCATAATTCTTACCCCTAGCTTGTCTTATCTCTGAGTTAACACTCCAAAGAATTTCTGACTCTCAGTTTAGTAAGTGACCTCTAAAATCCCACAGTTTAACACATCTGTTTCTACCTCACACATACCACAATTCAATGAGAGACAGAGGTGGCATGAAGGCTCTGTTACATCTAGTCTTTCAGGGACCCAGCTTCCTTTCATCTAGTGGCTCCTTCATCCAGGAAGATTTACAATCCTATTCTAGATCCTCTGCCTCCCCTCTCCTTGCCTCTGCCAAAGAAAGCAAGCACAGAGGATTGTGCCCCAACTTGTAAGGGGCACACATCATTTCTGCCAAACACCCTCTATCCTGGTTAATTTTGTGTATCAACTTGGAGGGTGTTTTTTGGATGATATTAACATTTAAATGGGTAAACTCTGAGAGAAACAGTTTGCCCTCCATAATGTGGGTGGGCCTAATCCAGTCAATTGAAGGCATGAATAGAATAAAAAGGCCTGCCTTCCTGAGGTGCCTGGGTGGCTTATTCAGTTAAGTGTCCAACTCTTAATCCCAGCTCAGGTCTTGATCTCAGAGTCGTGAGTTCAAGAGCTGCCCTTAAAAAAAAAAAAAAAAAAAAAAGCACAGAGCATACTTAAAAAAAAATAAAAGGCCAGCCTTCAGGAGTAAGAGGGAATTCTCCAACAGACTGGCTTTGGACTTCATTTGTATCACTGGGTCTCCAGCCTGCCAGACCTCATTGCAACTTTGGGGCTCACCATAATCTTCCATAATCTTCCATAATCTTGTAATCTAATTATTCATAATAAATTTCTTTCTCTGCATGTTCCTTTCAGGACCAACACAATCTCTGCTACTTCTGGAACATTCCTGAGGACGAAGACTTATTTTATATCCATACCAAGCTGAGGTACAGGTCATCTGTGTGACTGTCTAAGGTGCCTCATCTCTAGACATGCCATGAATTCACTGCCTCCAAATACGCAACTTTAGAAGAATAGTCACACTAAGTGTTCTTAGTGGTCTTATATATGTAAGCCACCCACTAGTGATTATAAACTATTATTAGGTTTTAGGTTTATAGAGATCAAAGATAGGCAGCATAGTGTATAAATCAGGAAGATCCAACCAGGAAACAGAAACACATTGCATCCTTCCACCTCTCCATTGCTCTTCCTAAAGAGCAAGGCATAGATACCTTTAACCACAGATTCCACAAATTCATCTGAAGTTTTGCCATCTATCTGGAGAAGTTCTACTCTCCTCTTATCCTCAATGCTGCTGTTTTTTATTCCCTAGAGGCCTAGCATTTTGAAGAAGAAAACAAACAACAAATAAAACAGAAAGGAAACCAATTTGATTTCACCAAACTTTTACCCTCTACATTCCTATCCAAGCAATGGGCACAGAATGGCACAGCTACCTGAACAGAGGAAAGGCAAAAGAGTGAAGGCAAATATGAAGGTGGGGAGAGGAGGAGATAGAATTTCAAAAACCTATGAAGTGCCATAGTTATCATCTAAGAAGATCCTTTAAACAGACATAGTATGTCACAAAGAAACCAACTAGAGAACTAATTGGTCCATTTGACAATGAAAACACATAAGCACATTGGGGTGCCTGTGTGGCTCAGTCGGTTAAGCATCTGACTTACGCTCAGGTCATGATCTCACGGTTTGTGGGTTTGAGCCCCATGTCGGGCCCTGTGCTGACAGTTCAGAGCCTGGTGCCTGCTTCGTATTCTGTGTCTCCCTCTCTTTGCCCTCCCCCACTTGCTCTCTGTCTCTGTCTCTCTCTCAAAAATAAATAAACATTAAAAAGAATTAAAAAATAAATTGGAAATGTCCTAAGTGTAATTTAAAAAAAAAAATACATAAACACATCCACGAATGAAAGAAAACAAAGAGATTAACTTCTTTGCTCACTTTGGGTTTTGCTGAGGAATCATATGGGTGACTTATACTATAAACTTTTATTTACAATTAGACATACTGACATAGTTCATTAAATCCACTGCAAAAACCATTCCAAATCAACACCCTCCCTTCTATTCACCTTCCCTTTATCTGCCCCTTAGAAAGATGCTTTCCTCCCCTTTCTAATTTTTTTTGGCACCTCATTAAATTCTGCACCCGAGGTAGGTGCTCACATACTACCCTAACTGAAACCCTTATCCTTCTTGTTCCCTGGGATAAAGCTTAAGTGCCAGGGGCTTGCAGAGTTGTGCCAAAATATCAGGATGAAGAGAGTGGCTGGAGATGTGGGGTTGTCATCCATCAACATCAGATTCTTTGAGATGCACATTGTTTACCCAGTTCCAGGTCATTCATCACTCGGGCTACTGGTAGGTCATCATTGGGCCTCAACTTCATGACTTTTCAAACTTGGCCCTTATTCAATCATTGCCATGCCCTTTCCAAGGAGCTCAGACAACAGTGATCTGCTCTCCCATACCACTCTGGGACCTCAGGTCTGAGATACTTCACTACTTCTGTCTTGCTCTTGGATGCCTCTCCATGGCACAAAAAGATAGGCAGGAGCCCTGGGAGGTTGACTGACATCCATCTTCCTGGGGGTATCACCCCACAAATTTTACACATGATGTGAAATTTCAGAATATGGCTGGTCCTTGGCAGTCCATCTACTTTCCGCAGACTCAGTGGGGTCCTGATAAATGTTTAACAACTGGATCTCCAGGGCACTGGGGGGATGGGGCAGGTTGTAGCAGTTGCCAACTTCCAGAGAGTAAACCTCTTATACCCTGGTGGATTTCAAGTTACCAACATGTCACCAACAAGCTCACAAAACTAAAACTTTAACAATTGGCCCTCACAAGCTGGAAAAAGGCAGGTCCAGAGCCCTATGGCACAGACCTTCTCCATTTCAGGGCCCCCACACTTTCTAAGGTAGTCCTCCTAGGGCTGTGGTCAAGGAAGGTAAAAAGGCAAAGCTCAGCCTTCAGTTTCCAGTGACAGCCTCACACCTAGCCTGGTGTTTGCCTTCTTGTTTTCTTCCTTCCCTAGATCTGAGAGTCAGGAACAGAAAAAACAACACTTTATCTAATCTCCCAAATCCAGTGTTTGTTATTGACTCCTGGAAATAGAAATAGATTAGCCAAGGATTTACCTCTTCTATAATCTGATTTATCTGTGTTTCCCTTCCCTCAGGCAATGAAGACAGAATGCATAACTGTTCAAACGGAGGAAATGGTTTAGGAAATACTAAAGGGAAAAAAGCATCAATTTCTATCTCGATAAGTGTATTATTCCAGCACATCATCAAAATAATCTTCAAAAGATATGTCGATATAATGATTTATTTATCAATTTATAATGTATTTGTTCAAATTTATTGCAAGCTATTACCTCATCATTAAGTTTCAGGGTCTGTGTTAGGTAGCAGATATGTAAAGATGAGTAAGATTGCCTAATATTGAAGAGTTCATAAATCTTGCCGTTATATTCTCTACTTAGAAGAGTGATTAAGATACACACACACACACACACACACACACACATATACAAACACACCTTCTTATAAACAATATGTATATATAAATATATAAACTATATACATACCACATATAAACTACATATGTACATATATGTGTATATACATTGTATACTACATATATACATATATGTATAGTATATATAAACTTAGGTATCAAAACTTTTAAAAAAAGCAAGAAAACAAGTTTATCTTAAAAATAACCTTTACACAGGGGCAAGGGAGAGCTTTGTGTCAAGGAAGGCTTCTAGAAGAAGCTAACGATGTTCTATTTCTTGGTCTAGGTGGTAGTTACATAGAGGTTCATTTGATTGGTAAACTATACATCTATGGTTTCACGAGCTTTTCGTTATGTTATTTTCTGATTTTCCAAAACTACTCCCTGCTTAAATGATTTTGCCAGTTGATTATATCAAGAATTGTTCTTTTCATACTTCATATTTTCTGTTCTAAGCCTAATCTTTTTCTAGGTTCCCCAGCTAATTGGGAGTTTTTAATGTTCCTTAGGATGGTTGTTTTAGAGATAATATCTTGGGTTTTTTTTCCTAAAAAGTATACATATTCAGCCCTGATCTTCTTTTCTAAATAAGGAATGGATATGTTTTATTCTTCTCACCAATAGTATGTTAAGTTAAATGGCAATGGGATCAGTGTTCATGACGGTCTATCATGGCCCAATCTCAAACAAAAGGGCGCTCTCTCATGGATGAATTTTCCAAAACTTTAGGGTAGGAGAAAGCACCACCACTTCACCCGACAGGCAGCAATCCTGCTTTTCCACAGGATGAGGACTGGGGCTTCAGACCTACGCATAGAGGGAGGTTGGACCAGCAAGAACAGGCAGTGACCCCAAAAATCAGGGCACAGGGCAAGGATATTCCCATAAACTAAAAAGTAAGCAATAAAAAGGAAATCTTCAAAAACGTCTTAAGGGCTTGGATCAGAGAATGTTCCTTAATGTTCAAATGGCTACTAATCAGATTCCTGACTCAGCTACTTAGTAGCTATGTGACCTGAAGCCACTCATTCCACCTCTGAGCCTGATTCTTCCTCTGCATAAAGAGAGAGAGAGAGAGAGAGAGAGAGAGAATAATAACATTCAGCAATAAGTACTTTTGGGGATTCTTACGGGACTATGATAATATATGTTGAGTGCTTGGTAAATGTAAGGGCACATTATTACAGCAATATATTCATTTAAACAAAATTTTACAGACAAACAATTTGGATGTTTCTGAGATTTATTTTGTTGGCACTTTACTTGGAAACTCTCTGGAAGCCAGCACTGAATTTATTATCCAGGGACAGATGCCTCATGCATACCTTTAGGTTGTCTAATGGCTGATGTTAAAAGAAACAAGCAATTATAACCAATTTACAGATTCCATCTAGAACCCACATTATGCAATATCCACTTATGCCAATAAAAATAACTGAGTATAAAATATTATTTTTAAATTGCTTTAAAGTGGAAATTCTAACTCATATTTCTAAAATCCACAGAAATCTTCAAAATCACACTTGTGAAAGTCATCAGGGAACTTTTATATTCTACTGCTCTGTCTTTGCTCTTGGGTCTCAGGTGTTCTGTGAGGCTGTTAAAGCAAACTCTTGTTAAAAGTTCCACATCTTATAATAAGGATAGTAGGTGTCACAGAGCAACCAATTAAGTGTCAGGAGCTGGGTCTCAAAAATCTTTTCCTCGGTCCTTGACACAGGCTATCTTCACTCTAACTCTCAATAGTTAGTGTATCTATACTCCATGGGTTTTGCTGCCTAATCTTCCAAAATAATGGCTAGAAGGGAATTTTTAAACTCCAGGCAATTGGTCCCTGACTCATAAACTCTCACCTGGGAACACCACAGAGGGCAGGTACAATGCAATCATTCCATTCCCTCAAGAGAGCCACATTTTCTGCCTCCCTTTCTCCCTTCCATCCACTGCACTAATGCTCTTCCCATCCAGTTTCTAAGTATTATTTCCAGGGATTCCCTCAAATCCAAATCTTTACATAATATTTGGAATTTCACACAATTTTAATGCAGGAAAAGGGCAGGAATCTCCTGCCATTACTACTACTGTCTGATGACCCCACCCTTCCCAGTTATTTACTTAAGTTATGAAAGAAGTAACTGCTGAATCTAAAAATCCTCTTCATTAATCAATCAACAAATAGGTCGTATGACCTATTTGTGACTCATTAGGTCACTATGTCCTGTACTATTTAACACAATCCTCTTCTTCAGCCCTCAGTCCTAACCCACTTCTATTCAGCCACCCATTAGAGAGAACTTCCCCAACAATCTGTGTGAAGTCAATTTCCCTCCCAACTGTCTCACTACTCTAGCACACACTGTTCCATTCTTTTTCAATCTTTATCTCAATGTAATTGCTTAATGTTTTTTGTTTTTTGTTAATGCTTTTTGTTTATACTCCCACAAAATATTTTGAGCTCTATAGGGGCAGGATCTTGTCTGCTTTGTCTACTCTTTGTCCCAGTGCCTGACACACAGTCTGTCAAGAAAGAGGAAAGGTCAGATATTTTACCCTACTTGCAAGCTAGTAACGTAGCCTGCCACAGTTTCATCAATGCTGGTAGAAAACATGAGACTCTGGGTCAGAGATGAAAGATAATTTATAACTTACAGCAACAGCAGAAGCCAGAGTATTGGCATGTTTTAAAATTATTTTTTTAATTTACATCCAAGTTAGTTAGCATATAGTGCAACAATGATTTCAGGAGCAGATTCCCTAATGCCTCTTACCCATTTAGCCCATCCCCCCTCCCACAACCCCTCCAGCA
>JAQQST010001508.1:0-12441 GCA_028646485.1 Cryptoprocta ferox | reverse complement strand
TGTCTTCTTTCTGGCGTCTGTTTCTTCTTTCCCCCACTTGCAAATCCAAGTTTTATCCCTCAGTCCTTCTCAGTTCAATCCATACGGGCGTGCGCGGATTACAGAGCTCTCTGCTCTTCCGCCATCTTGTCCTCCTCTCCATTCAGAACTTTCATTTTGGGATACTGTACACTTATAAGAACACTGCTCTTTCTCACATTACTGGGTCACCTCCTTATTAAATGTTTTCAGAATCAGATTAATAGCTCCCAAAGAAAATCTGCCTCATTATTTTGTAGTTTTGCTCAGCTTGATTATCAAACTTGTTTATGAGAGACCTTTCACTGCTGACAGGACTTATATTTCTATTATTGAGGATATTTTAAAGAATATATGATGAGAGATAAAGAATATATATAAAAAAAAGAGTTGCTTTGGATAAACGTTAAACATCTGTGGTAGGAATAATAATGCCCTCCCAAAAATATCCATGTTGTAATCTTTAGAACATGTGAATATGTTACCTCACGTGAAAAAAGAGGACTTTGCAGATGCGATTAAAGATCACGAGATGGGCTGATTATCCTGATTATCTTGGTGGGCCCAGTATAATCATGGGGGACATTAGAATAAGACAGAATCAGAAAAGTAGATGTGATGATAGAAGCAGAAGTCAGATTTGTAAATGTTATACTGCTAGCCTTGAAGATGGAGGAAGAGGTCAAAATCAAAGAGTTCAGGTGGTCTCTAGATGCTCTAAAATGAAAGGATTCTCCTTTCCAAAGGACCACAACCTTGCTGGCATCTTGCTTTTAGGACTTCTGACCTCTGAAAATTTAAGGTAATCTATCTGTGTTTTTATATGCCACTAAATTTGTGGCAATTTGTTATAGCAGCAATAGGAAATTAAAATAGTACCGAAGATACGTAAATGAAAATATCAGCACTGAAATACATTTAATCAGCTATGAAACGGGTATAATATATTATGACCTACACACCAGTTTAGATTGAAGAGTAAAATCTTGTTGGTATGCTGTATTGATAATTCCTGAAGCCACCTCCTGATTGAATGCAAGAGAGTGTACTTCTTCAGTAGCAATGTCTGCAACTAAAGTAGGCTAGGAAAGGTGGTGTGTCTATCTACCACACATTTGACACCTCTGGCTACTGAGAAATGGCAAATTTGATCATTCTCTCCCAGGATCATGGGATATTAAGGCTGTAAATTAGAGCTTCCTACATAACCAAAGAGGTATTTAAATTCCAGTTCAGTAGAAAAAGTTACCAAAATCACTTAAGAAATCACTGGTGAAATTAGATCTAAAATGAAGGGTCTTTTACTCTAATCTGAAATTGTTCCTACTACATACACCTTAATCAGTTTTGGTATCTCGATGGTTCAGGTAAAAATAATACTGATGACAATAACTGTGTTTTCTCCTCTCCTGGACACCTCTCCCTCCTAACTCACGGCTTCAGTGTGTCTGCACTACCCTATTTAGGCTCTATTCACATTCATCCTTGCTGCATAATCCCTATCCTATAAGGATATTTCTCTACTTCCAACCTAGTAACCACCTTATGTTTTATCCTCATCAAGTCTTAACTCTCAAAATAGAGAACTAATTTATATATACAAGTGGCTCATGGTGTTTCCAACAATATTTTTGATAAACAATTTTTAAATACATGACAAAAAAGGTTTAAATCAAACACTTGCATCTTTAATTTCATGCAATATGAGGTCAGCAGAAGTAATAACAACTGGTAACAAATGATAAATATTTGTTAGAAGCCTAACAGGTCACCTGCTAGACACTGATAATTCTACTTTGAACAAGACAGACAATTCATATGCTTGAATAACTTAGGTTTTCAAAAGACCCTTGTGTCTCAGCAGCTGATTTGTACATAGATTATTTCTCATCTCTCCACCAGTTTCTTATACTGGGGAATAGAGAGACTCAGACACAGCTTGTGGAAACACAGCAGCTCTTCAAGCAGTCAGCATGAGCCAAATATCCCTTTCTGAACACTTCAATCCTTTCAGAGAGATTTCTTGGAGGAACATAATTATTTCACAGGAAGGTAAAATGGTAAATCATTAGGCATTTATAACGTGAAAAACAATTGCCCAAGTTTGAATGTGAGGTTTTTCTTCCTTTCCTTTTGATAACAAATTATTTCAACCTGAGCTTCAGTTGTCTCATATATAAGCTGAGATGAATTTTATTTCTTGTCTCATGAGGTAAGGATTTAGTGAAATAATCCGTATAAAGAATATCAAATAATACAGTCAGTAGTACTCAATAGATGCTGATAATTAGGAGCAATTATTATGATTAATATTGTCATTATTAAAACCATTCTCTTCCTCTACTTTGTGACTGTGATAGGACCTCTGAAATAAAGCCCAGAGGAATCTTAAAATACATTATCTTCATCTTGGTAAATATGGTAGCCACTTTTTGACTGCAGTTCCCCTTGACTTTTTGCCTTGCTGGAAATGCCTCAATCTACTAATATACTAGCAGGCAGTTTCCAAGCTTGGCAGCCAGGCAAGGGCATGTAATTCAGTAAGATCTAAGAGGAAGGGAGAGAAAATTTATTTAAAGAAACAGAAGTTAAAATTTCCCTAATCTAGGTAAAGAAACAGACATCTAGGCAACAGAAGCACAGAGAGTTACAAATAAAATGAACCCAAAAAGGTCTACACTATGACACATAATTAAAATGTCAAAGGTTAAGATGGAGAATTTTAAAAGCAGCAAGAGAGAAGCAAACACTTGCATGCAAAGATGACCCTAGAAAGTTACCAGCTGATTTTTTAGCAGAAACTTTATATGGTATATTCAAAGTGTTGAAAGAGGAAAAGACTAAATAAATAAATACCCACCACCAAGAATATGCTACCTGGAAAGTTTATCGCTTAGAATTGAAGGAGAGAAAAAGTTTCCAAGACAAAACAGTTACAGGAGTTTATCAGCACTAAAACAGCCTGATAAATATTAAAAGGACTACTTTAAGTGGAAAAGAAGCCATAATTAAACATAAGAAAATTCCAAAGAAAGTAAAATATGATGGCATATACATCAACTATTGAGGACTGATTAAAACCAAAAAGTTTATTTTAGAAGGTGTTCGAGCTTCAATGACTACCAACATAATACAGACTTCCGTATACTTAGGATGTTATGTATGAACCTCATGGTAATCACAAACCCCGAACTTGTCATAGATGTACCAAAAAATAAAGATAATGAAAGCCAAACATTAGAGAAACTCATCAAGCACAAAGAAAGGAAGATAAGGAGGAACTGGGAAGAACTATAAAAACAACCAGAAAACATTTAACAAAATGACAGAAGTAAATACCTATTAATAATTACTTTGAAGGTAAATCGACTAAATGCTTCTATCAAAAGACATAAGGTAGCAGAATGGATTAAAAAAAAAAAAGCCCATCTATCTACTGCCTCCAAGAGACTCACTTCACCTAAAGACACTTATGGACTAAAAGTGAAAGGATGGAAAAACATCTACAATGAAAATGAAAGTGAAGGAAAAAAGCCAACGTGGCAATACATGTATCAGACAAAATAGATTTTAAAATGTAGACTGTAACAAGAGACAAAGACACTACATGATGATCAAAGGATCAATCTAATCAAAGGATACAAATATTGTAAATATCTATGCACCCAACATTGAAGCACCTAAATACACAAAGCAAATATTAACAGACATTAAGTAGAAACTGATGTGTAGTACAATACAAATACACAATTTACATTAATGGATAAATCATCCAGGCAGGAAATCAGTAAGGAAACAGTGTCTTTGAATGAACCACTAGACCAAATGGGCTTAACATATATGTAGAACATTCTATCCAAAAACAACAGAGTATACATTCTTTTCAAGTTTACATGGAACATTCTCCAGAATATCACATGTTAGTACACAAAAGAAGTCTTAATAAATTTAAGACTGAAATCATAACATTCATCTTTTCTGACCATGATGGTATGAAACTAGAAATCAATCCCAGGGGGGAAAAAAACTGGCAAGAATATGAACATGTGGAAGTTAAAGAACAGGCTACTAAATATTCAGTGGGTCTATCAAGAAATCAAAGATCAAAATTAAACAATAAACAAAAACATGTAGACAATGAAAATGAAAATGCAATGGTCTGAAGTGATTGGGACAGAACAAAAGTAGTTCTAAAAGGAAATTTATAGTGATACAGGTCTACCTCAAAAAATAAGAGAAAGCTCAAAAACTCTAACCTTACACCTAAATGAACAACTAAAGAAAAACAAAACCCAAGGTGAGCAGAAAGAAGAAAATAATAAAGACCAGAGCAGAAATAAAGGACAAAAATCAGTAAAACCAAGAGCTGGTTCTCTGAAAAGACAAACAAAATTGAGAAACCCTTAGCTCATCAAGAAATAAAAGGAATCCAAAAAAATACAATCAGAAATGAAAGAGAAGTAACAAACATCATCACAGAAATACAAAGGATTGTAAGAGAATACTACAAAAAATTACATACTAACACATTGGACAACTGAGAAAACATGGATCAATTCCTAGAAATATGCAATCTTCCAAAACTGAATCAGGAAAAAATAGGATATCTGAACAGTGTGATTACTGGTAACAAAACTGAATCACTAATAAAAACACTAGGGGAAAAAAAAAGGTTCAGTACCAGATGGATTCACAGGTGAATTCCATCAAACCTTTAAGTTAAGAGTTACTACCTAGTCTTCTCAAACAAATGAAGGAAACTTCAAAACACTTCCTACATGGCCAACTGTATCCTGATACCAAAAACAGACAAAGATACCATGGCAACAAAACTACACACCAATACCCTTGATGAATATAGATGCAAAGGTTCTCAACAAAATATTGACAAATCACATTCAACAAGACATTAAAAGCATCATTCACCACAATCTAGTGAGATTTATTCCAGGGATGGAAGGATGGTTCAATATTCACACATCAACCAACATGATACACCACATTAACAAAATGAAGGATAAAAATCATATGACCATCTCTTTAGATGCAGAAAAGGCATTTGACAAAATTCAACATATGTTCATGACTAAAAATCTCAATGAGGTGGGTGTAGATACATGACAAATATAAGAGTCCATACATAGAAAAACTCACAGCCAATATCATATTCAATGGTGAAAAACTAAAAGCTTTCCCTCTAAGATCAGCAACAACACAAGAATGTCCACTCTCACCACTTTTATTCAACATAGTACTGGCAATCTTAGCCACAGCAATTGAACAAGAACAAATAAGTAGCCACCCATATTAGTAAGGAAGAAGTTAAATGGTTACCATTTGTAGATAGCTATTACAACAAATAAATGAATTCAGTAAAGTTGCATGATTAAAAATTAATACACAGAAATCAGTAGCATTTCTATACACTAACAACAAAGTAGCAGAAAGAGAAGGTAACAAATTCAAACAAGGAGATAAAAGACCTGCACTCTGAAAATTGTAAAAACATTGATGAAAGAAATTAAAGATGACACTAAACAAATGGAGAAGTATCCCATGGTCATGAATTGGAAGAATGTTTTTAAAATGTCCATACTACCCAAAAAAATCTATAGAGTCAAGGCAATCTCTATGAAAATAGCAGAAGTATTTTCACAGAACTAGAATAATACTGAAATTTGTATGGAACCATAAAATACCCAGAATAGCCAAAGCAGACTTGAGAAAGAACAAAACTGGAGGTATCACCATTCCAGATTTCAAGACATTCTACAAAGATATAGTAATCAAAACAGCATGGTACTGGCACTAAACAGACACAGATCAAATTAATAGAATATAGAGGCTAGAAATAAATCCACACTTATAACCACATTATGACGAATAAGGCAAGAATATACAGTCTAATAAATGGTGCTGGGAAAACTGCACAGCTACATGTAAAAAAGAAACAGGATCACTTTATAACATGACACACCAAAATAAAATCAAAATGGATTCAAGACCTAACTGTGGGACCTGAAACCATAAAAATCCCAGGAAACAACATAGGCAGTAATTTCCCTGACATTGACCACACCAACTGTTTTTTTTTAGACATTTCTTCTAAGCCAAGAAAAACAACAGCGAATATAAACTCTTGGGACTGCATCAGAAAAACCTTCTGCACAGTGAAGAAAACCATCAGGAGAACAAAAAAAGTAACCTATTGAATGGGAAAAAATGTTTGCAAATGATATAACTGATAAGGGGTTAATACCCCAAATATATAACCTTCACAACTCAATACCAAAAAAAATCCAATTAAAAAATGGTCAGAACCTGAAGAGGTATTTTTCCCGAGATACAGATAACCAACAGACATATAAAAGATGCTCAACATCACTCATCATGAGGGAAATGCAAATCAAAACCACACTGAGATTTCACCTTACACCTGTCAGGACAGCAAAACTCAAAAGAAATAACAAGTGTTGGCAAGGATGTGGAGAAAAGGGTAGGAATGTAAATTGGTACAGCCACTGTGGAAAACAGTATGAAAGTTCCTCAAAAAGAGCAGAATTATTACATGATCTAATAAACCACTGCTGAGAATTTCATTTACCCAAAGAAAATGAAAACACTAATTTGATAAGATATATGCACCCCTATGTTTATTGCAGTATTTGCAAATGGCCAACATACGGAAGCAATCCAAGTATCTATCAGTAGTTGGATAAAGAAGATGTATACACACACACACACACACACACACACAGAATATCATGTAGCAATAAAAGAGGAGGAGATGCTGTCATTTGTGACAACATGAATGGACCTAGAAGGCATTATGCTAATGAAGTAAGTCTGACTGAGAAGGACAAATACCATATAACATCACTTATATGTGGAATAAAAAAGAATAACAAAAAGCAGAATCAGACCTATAAATACAGAGAACAAACTGATGGTTGCCAGAGGAAAGGGATGGAGGATGGGAAACATGGGTGAAGGGCAGGGGGAGATACAGGCTTCCAGTTATGGAATAAGTCATGGAAATAAAAGTCACAGCATAGGACATATAGTCAATGATATTGTAATAGCATTGTATGGTGACAGATGGTAGCTTCACTCATAATGAGCATAGTATAACATATAGAGATGTTCATTCACTGTTTTACACTTGAAACTAATCTAACGTGTGTGATCTATACTCAAGAAAAATCATAAAGATCTAAGAGGACTTCTGTTGAAGATATCTTAGAAACATTCTTCCCCGAAAAATACAAAGTAAAATGAATGGAGAGCTTTCTTTAATTCCCCTTCCCACCTGCATTGAACATTATTATAGGAAGAGGTGATGCTTGAATCCACCATCCTCTAACCATGAATCATGAAGGGAAAGCCAGTAGAACCTCAGAAGAAATAAGAGATCTGATGGTGGTTCAGCTGCTCAATCAGCCAGTCAGGGAATCATTGCTTTGGAACTCCTTGTTATAAGAGACCTTGTCAGTCAAAGTCTATTCTTTCAATTCCTTAGATACTGTTTTTGAAAGCTTCACTCCAAATCATTACCATTGAGCTACATTAATGAAGAAAAAACTTAACCATCTAGGTCATAATGCCCTGTTTCCTCTGCTCATGAAAAGCCTAAACATGTATGTTCTTGCTACTATTAATCAACACAGTCTCTTGTGGCTGGTTGAAGCCCTCACAATTACATTTTTTTTGAGTAGGCTTTAAACTTGTGTAGTAGCTCTAATGGATTTGTAGGGAATGCCTCAAATCATCTTGATGAGAAAGACCCCAAGGCTGTCTATACTCTGACAGAATTAGTTAGGTTAGGAGAAGGAAATGGAGTAATGTTTGCCATTGATTTGCCTTTTCTGACCTGGGATAAAACTGCCAACTCCTAAAAGCATTGTCTCATAGTCATGAGAATCTCCACCTATGAAGTATGGCCAGTAGTACAAATGACTAAGAAATCAAAATGACAACTCACCTGACTACAAGTATTGGTCTTTTTGGCTTATTTTGGTAATGTTCTATTTAAAAGATGTCATTCTAGTATGCTGTTTGTGCTGCCTCCAAACCTCAAATCTCAAGATTTATGTTTTAGACCTAAAATAACTCTGAATAAGCACATGGAGAAAGACCTAACCTGAGATGCACAAGTTCACCCTATTTCTAGCAGTGAAGCAGCCTAAATCATATCTATAGTAAACCAAAGGACAAAAGAAGTTTCTGAATAAAAGGTCATTGTTCATAGGATACATATCAAAATGTCATTCTGTTTTGTGCTCTTTGTGTTCTGTTTCCCAAACATTTAGAACTTACTCATGTTCCAAGATCTAGAGATCTTGCAAAACTACTTCCACATCTATCAGCTTTCAACTTCTGTGCTATTGATAGATATTTTAGCCTATGACATTTCTTGAATTGTTTTCTATGGAAATATTTAAAAATTATAGGTGCAATTTAACATGAATGTTCTTATTTTTATTTCCTATGTTCGTTGTGTTAAATTATCCTTTATTTTTTATTTTATTAAAATGTTTAAAGATACTGACTTAAACTAGTTCATAAGAACCTTTTATTATATTTGTAATAAAAACTGTTTCTATACACATTTGCTATTTGTGTCTTTCCTTTTTTATCTTCATCAGTGTCAACCAGGCTTTATCAAATTTATTGGTCTTTTCAAAGAACCATATTTGGCCCTACTGACCCTACTTAATGTTTGTTCTCTCTAACTGATTTAGGTTTTCTTAATTATTTGTTTACTTCTACTTTCTTTGTCTTTACTTTGCTATACTCAACCTTTAGTCACTCTCAGGAGAACGACTGCTCCAAATATGAGGTTTTGAATTTGGGCTTGATAATTCCTTACTGTCTAGCTAGCTCTTCAATACTTCAAGCAGATATTTTCAAAGTCTTTTAGCTTGCCTAACTGTCCTCTGAGATAGTTATTTAATCACTACTGCCAGAAGTGGCAGTCTCATTTTTTATTTTTTGGATAATATTTTTTTTTTCTGAAAACTTTCCCAGAAATGCTTGGATAGAATTAAATTATCCAATTGAAACTTTATTAATTAAAAATATAAAACCTTCTAGAGGCATTGTAGAGTAGGGGCAAGGGACCAGTGCCTTAAACAGGCTGTTAACTCCTTTATTGGCTTACATCTGTTCCTATGCTCATTCACCATTACAGCTCAATAGTGCATCCAAAATGCATTAATAAATAAGTGCTAAGTATGATGGTAGATAAATACAGGGGGTGGATTAATATTTCTAAGTGTTCCCCAAGCCTTCTATAGCCCTCCACGATTGCTTTTGGAAGTCCTCTTTTATACACCAAACTCTTAGACATGAAGCACCTACATGGAAGCTAGAAATATCTGCACATTAAAAAGCTGCTGGCTGGGACACCTGACTGGCTAAGTTGGTTAAGTATCTGACTTCAGCGCTTGCTTCAGACCCTCTGTACCCCGTCTCTCTCTCTGCCTCTTCCCCTCTCACCTTCTCTCAAAAATAAACATTAAAAAAAAAAAAAAGCTACTGGCTTTCACCTGAGAGTAAAAGCTTCAGATGCCTTATTTGCTAGATAAAAATAACACCAAGACTGAAGTAATGACAGAGGAGTATGATTATGTAGGTAGCAGAGGATTGGTACTGAGCAATCTCTTGATCAGTTGTGTTGCTATGACAACATACCATAGAGTGGATGGATTTAACAACAGACATAGGTTTCTCACAGTTCTGAAGGCTGGGAATTCCAAGATAAAGGTGCCAGTCAATTCATTTGTGGTGAGGTCTTTTTTCCTAGATGTGGATGACCATCTTCCTTCTGTGTCTTTACGTGGTAGAGAGATACAGAGAGCACTTTCTGGTGCCTATTTTTATAAGGGAACTAAATTTCTCATGAGAATTCCACCTTCATGGCTTCATCTAAACCTAATTAATTCCCAAAGAACCCACCCCCATCAAATACTATCACCCTAGGGCTTATGGCTTCAACATATGAATTTTGAGGGGACAAGAACATTTAGTCCATAACAGAAACTGAGATATGCTAAACCAAGAGCCACCAGAGCTAGGGAGATTCACGGAAGCCGGGTCAGTATGAGTAATCTCTTCTATTAGCATGTGGTTATACTACCTGGTTGCCATGGGTTAGCATGTTGTTTGCACCACGTGAAATATTCTGACCTGCACTGCATGATTCTGCTTTACCCTGGGGCAATACATGTCCTGTGAACACCTCCCATTCTTCAGTATGGGGATTTTTAAGATCCAACCTCTCCCCCACAAAAGAGAATAGAGTTCTTACATTCTTTGTACTACAGACATTAACGTAAAACCTCACCCTTGACCAAATTGTGCTGCCAAAACTAATTTGTAGTAATTTGTAGTGATAGCAAGCAAACATAACACTGCTACTTTATATGCATAAAATGCCTACCTGCATATTTATATATACATATTCATATATTCATAATTCATGGTTTTTGCTCTTGTAGAATTTATGGTGTAGTTCAGGAGGGCATTCACACACACACAGACACATACACACACAATGGCAGAGAAAGGTCATTGGGTAAACTGTCCATCAATAGCACACAAGTTCAAAGGGGTGGACTAGAGTTTTAAAGAATTGTTTTTTCAAGACATGATATTCTCTAGGTCTTGGAGCATGCATAGGTTACAGACATAAGGAATAGGAGATTAACAGCTCAAAATAATATTGCCATCTTGACATGTACCATATGAATGGTGACTTTTTATTCAGAAATAGTTGATGTCTTTTGGGTTAGTATAGATAGGGTTTTGGCTGCTTCACTATCAGAAATAGGGTGAACTTGTACACCCTATCTTAGATCTTTACCAGCAATTTATCTTTATCAACACATTCACCCTAACATTTAAGGAATGAAAAATGCCAATAATATATAAAATTTTTAAGAGACGAGAAAAAGAATATTTCACCATCATTTAAGAAAATCAGCATAACCTTCATAAGAAAATTTGATAAGTAAATCATGAAAAAGAATACCAGCCAATCTTACACAGGAATATAAATGAGAAACTCCTACTGAACTAAATATTAGCAAAATGAATTCTGTAATATATAATAACCAAAACAAACAAGATGAGTTTATTCCAGGAATATGAGATTAGTTAAGCATTTAAGAATTAATCAGTGTAAGTCACCACATTAACAAAATGAGAAAAACCCATACCATCTTATCATTAGATACAGAAAAATGTTTGATTTCATTGAACATCCATTTGTGATTTTAAAAACAAATTAATAGATACAAGAGAACTTCCTTAGTTTGATAAAGGGTATTTGTAATAAATCAACAGCAAACATCACAGTGAATGATAAAATAGTGAAAGCCTTCCTGTGAGATCAAAACCGTGCAAGGATGACTACTATTCACCTCTTCTAGGCCATATTGAAAGGAAGTTCTAGCCAGTACACTAAGAAAAAGAAATAAATTCTACAAGGATTGGAAAACATAATGAATGCTATTGGTGCTTTGTCTATGTCTCCTCACTTTTACCACTTTGATACACACCAGCCAACTACCAGGTACCTTCATTATTCCTCTGCTGAGTGCTTTCTTACATTGTTAGAATCATTTCCGCTATTTTCATGGCAGGGTAGAAGTGATTTGCCCCTGTGAACTAACTCATCCTTGGGAGGATCTCTCAACTACAGAGGCACAGGACTTAACAAAAAACAAAAAACAAACTTCACTGTGCTTAAACTTTGGACGTGATAACACTCAAAGGCAAGTTTTCTGAATGATTAGTACATTCCCTAGGGCCATTAAACCTTCAAGGTGACTTGCTGGTTATGGAATTCTTTATCAGCTGTCTTCTTTCACTTTTTTACTCCCATACCATTGTTTCCTGGCATCAACTCTCAAATAAACACTAGCATTGTATCCTTACCTCAGGGTATACTTATAGGGAGAGATCTAAAATTCAATACATAAGGTAAATAAATCCATCATCGTTTTAGTTGATGACTGTGGATATAAAAATCCGAAAGATATATAGATAAATTATTATTGAGTTTAATAAGGTTTATGGACATAAGATAAAAAAAATAGTATTTGTGTTTCTAAGTAAAATTTTAGAACAGCAAACACATATAGGAATATATTGTGTGCAAGTCTCCATAAACACAAAATATTAAAACAAATGAAAACCTGAGATACATTCTATGATAATTTTGAAACGGTTTTTATGTAAAACTTGTCAAGCTAATTCTTAAATTTACATAGTAATATAAAGGGTTAAGAACAGCCCAGACAGTGCTGAAGAACAAGGGCAGAAAGTCTTTCCCAGGTAGCAAGAATTACCATTAAACTACAGTAGTTGAGGGTCGAGGACAAGATGGCGGAAGAGCAGGGAGCTCTGTAATCCGCGCAC
>JAQQST010001507.1:0-12442 GCA_028646485.1 Cryptoprocta ferox | reverse complement strand
CCTTAAGTAAATATTGTTATCCCTCTCCCTGTTCTAGTCCAATCTCAGCTTTGCCTTATGAGCAACCAGTTCCTAGGGTTGCTCTGACTCCCAATGACAAGGAAAAAGTGGGGGGCTATGTGTTTCACACCTCCAACCAGGACACTAGCAGAGTTTAAATATACTTGGGTTTGCACCAAATAATGAGATGATAGTATCATGATGCACTCAAGCTGTAGTCAGGCTGTTTCCTGGTCCTTTTATACTGTTTGATTCTTGCCAAAGGAACTGAGTCCCGATACTCCAACCAGCTGACTAGAATACACCTTAACACCCGTTAGATGATGCATTTCATTAAAATGGGCCCCAATGTGTCCCTCCTATTATATACAGCTTCCCTTACATCTCCGACTGGGAAAATTGGATTTGGCTAAACAAAGATAAGTTTGTTGTCTGTGTGTGTCCTTTGGAGAGGAGAGAAGTTTTTAATGAAATAAAGATTAATAAGAAGGCTCCCCAGATGCTGCTCGCGCGCGCGCGCACGCGCACACACACACACACCAGGCTCACTCAATACAGAGGACGTTCCTCTCAAATATTCCTTTTCATCTTGAGTCCACATCCTTAGGTCACAGAGGGTTCTCACAGAGTATTTCCAAAGCGTGAAGCCGGCATGAATATATTCAATATTTTAAAAAGTAATAATAAGTAATGTTAACTCCTCCCTTCCCTGGAAAATGTTCAAAAAATTTTTTGAAATGCACTATTAGATGCTTGAATAAAGAAATATTATTAAACAATGGGATCATTTTATATCCGTGGGACAAGAAAGTACATGTTAGCCTGTTTAGCTTTGTTTGTGCTTTTATTCCACCTTCAAGAGGGTTCTACCTTGCCTTGGTCTTACCTTCCTTGTAGGAATGGAATATTTTATACAGCACCGTGTATTTGATACCCTCTCTGTTTCTATGCTTATATATCCACCTCACATTCCCAGAGTAAAGACTGATGCTGAATCTCCTAATCTCTGATGAGGCATTAGCAACAAGAAGGTACTTTCCCAGACCTCTTATGGCCCTGATTAATTGTTCCTCCATCACACCAAAGTACCCTCTTTTTCGATGAATTTATTGTGGCATTTATCAGAGGGCATCAGAATTGCCTACTTGCACATCTGCCTTCTGCATTAGAACATGGGCTTATAGGGGCATCTTGGTGGCTTAGTCAGTTAAGCGTCTGACTATTGGTTTTGGCTCAGGTCACGATCTCACACATTGTGGGTTCGAGCTTGGCATCGGGCTCTGCACTGATGGCACAGAGCCTGCTTGAGATTCTCTCTCTCCCTCTCTCTCTGAGCATCCCTTCTCTCTCTCAAAATAAATAAACATTAAAAAATTTTTAAAAAAGAACACTGACTTATTAAACAAAAGGCTGATATCTTTATTTTCTATAGAGCCAATGAATGAATTGGACTCCAATTCATTCCCCAGGACCTGCATCTCTCCCTTAATTATCCTATTAACTACTTCTTAATCTTGGGTCTGCCCTTTTTATCCAGTTCACTGGAAGACCAAAGTCATGGATGTTATCTTTGAATCTCCTGCTGGGAAAAGCCCTGGCAAATTATTTATACATCCTCCCTGAGACATACATAGCACTGGGTGTGCCAGCCTCCAGGAAACATTGTTTCAGCATATTCACCTGCTTCGTTCCAAATATTTATTGCTTCCAAGCCATTGCATTACTTGGAAAGTGAATTTGTCTCTTTGTGGCTATGCTATTACAAGATAGCTTGTTCCTCTAGGCTCTTCGAGGTCTCTGACTTCTATTTACCTTTGGGGTCTTAAGCTGTAAGGTTCTTTCTCTTCCCCTTTTACCATTTCTCTGCTGATGTTCTCTTCCGGATGACACTCTTGCCTAATACATCAGAGCCGTGTCCTTGGCTGGTGCGCACAGCTGGGGGTGAGCAGTGGCAGGTTCTATTTGTTTAATTGTTTGCTCTGAACAGCTAGAATAATTTGTTAAATGGTCCCTCTGTGTGTTTATGTCTCATGTAAATCCAAAGACGTGGTGTGATTTCTGCTGAGTCTGTGCAGGGTATACACTTTAGGAAATCTGAGCGATTCACATGAAGCCAGGGTAGAATTAGTGAAATTTGATAATCCTTTCCATCCGGAGTGAATCTGATGTTTTACAGTTACATTAGGTTGTTATGTAACTACAGAAGAAACTGTGAATGTCCCTGTTGTTCCACCCTTGGGTCATTGGCCTGATCCCCTTCTGGGTGTGAGATCATGCTCACTCAAAGTGAGCATGGAAAAGACCAGAAGCAGGGGGACCAATGGTCTAGGGGTGACCATCAACTAGTGACATAATTTCCCTAGCTCCCTTCCCCCACTTGGAAATGGATTTTGAGGTATTTTTTTAGAGGAAGAACTGAATTATTCTATTCTCTCTATAGAAAATATTACATAATAGTTGCATCTATAATATATAGATCACATATATTATATACTACAGTGATTTTATATACCAGTGTTTTATTTAACACTCTTGCAGAAGGCCCCCACTAAGATTGAGCCCCAAATGCCCAAAGCAGTGACTCATTAATTACTTCACGCTTTCCCTTTATTACTTCTCCACTCCCGAAATAAACCACTTCTATCCAAATCCTTGTATCGGGATCTGCTTTTAGTAGAACAAAATTATTCAAATTCATCCAAATGGATAGAAACAACATAAGCTATCCACCCTAATAAATCACTCAATATTCATGTATCAGTAGATTGTGGGCCAGGTTTTGAATTTTATTGGTTTTTTATTTTATTTTATTTATTTGGGAAGGGAGGGAGAGAGAGAGAGGGAGAATCCCAAGTAGGTTCCACACTGTCAGTGCAGGGCTTGATGCAGGGCTTGATCTTATGACTGTGAGATCAGAACCTTAAGTGACTAAGCCACCCAGGCTCCCCATGAATCTCATTGTTAAGGGAAAAGGATCAAGTTTATTGTTTCCCTCCAATGTGCTATGAAATGTGCCCACTGTCTCCTATACTTGGTTATATATATTCCTAATGGTACTTTCCTCATGGAGTCATGTAAGAATTAACTGAGTTAATGAATATAAAGTGTTTGGTGGTATGTCTATTTATTATTACTATTATGTACTTTTTATAGACAAAGTGAAGCTCAAAGACATGAAATGTGTTTCTCAAGGCGGCGAGTAAGGGATTCAAACCCATCTCTGCCTAATTCCAAAGTCTACCATCCTCTCTGCACGCTGCCTCCATTTCCATGACGGCCCAATCCACCTATGGGTATTGAAAAGAATAATTAATTTGCAAATGTAAACCACCCTTTTCCTCTGAAATATCAGATATACTCCTATGTTCCTTTCAACATTAAAATAATGCATTGTCCTCACTTAAATAGGCTGGTACCCTCCCATGAATCATCATGCAACATGTTTTTCTTTAAGATTTCCACTATAAAAGCACAGCCTTCTCCAAATTCTCCACTGGCAGGGATATCTTTTAAAATGTCAAATCTCTAAGGAAAGAAAATAGATCCATCTCTATTTCTGTCTCCTATCCTAACAAAATCCAATTACGGTGGCAATAACTGCTCATCTGCTTACTATCAAGATCAGCCAGTATTGGACTATTCAAGATGACAGATGATTTAAGTGTCCCCACATTGCCTTTATAAAAGAGCTTATCTTTCTGGCTAACTTTTAGGCCATTAGAATAATTCTAAAGATACTGCATTCTACATGTATATTTTTCATATAACAGAACACAACTAATTGATCTGATACAATGATCTTAATATGTTCTTTTTTCCATCCGTTGGTGGTACATTTTTAATCTTGTTTAGAGACTCTGCTAAGGAAGAAGAATTAATCTTATATCATTGACCCAAGGGATCTGTCTTTTCTATGGAATTGCTGTCATTGATTAAAACCAAGACTCTCAAAGGAAAGGAATAGATGCCTAGCTAGTCTTAGGGTCTTGCCTTGGGATCATAGTGATGTTGATATCAAAATAATTTCCATTCCAAAAAATAATACTGACTTATTAAAGAGTATTTGGAAAATATAGATTGTCAAAAGAAATAATTGATGGGTTGGAGATAGGAGGTTAATCACCTATAACTCCCTTCACTAAAACACTTGAACACAGAACAGTCTGATATGCCCCAATCAATATGTTAATGCATTTCTATTATAACATTCACTCTGTATTCAACTTGTATATTCTTATTTAACTCAACTTTATATCATTAAAAATTTATTATGTATTCTTTGAAACATAGCTTTCAAAGTATTTGCAAGATTTAACTGAGTAGGTCAACATGGCTTACTCAAGGATTAACTGATGGTTGGACATTTTGGTGATTGCTAAGTTTTTGGTAGTATAAATAATGGTATAAATTTTCTGTTTTTAGGATTATTTTATCAGACTCACATCTTCAAAGTAAAATTACTAAGTCAAAGGCACAAATAAGTTTAAGCCTCCTTGATAAATATTGCCAACTTGCCAATTCCCTTTGTATATAATCAAGCTCAACTCTTGGCAAAAATTTTAATTTGCCAGGTTGTCTAATTTTTTTTCCAAAACTTTTACCTTCTGTCTGTCTCTTCCTTTCCCATTCTAACACAGCCCCTGGCCCTCCCGTCAATCTGCACCCCCCCATCTCAGGCCAACCTTTGGCTCCTCCTCCATCCCTACTGCCCTATGTGATATCTCTCCTAATTCTTTTACCAGTCTTCCATCTCCTTTCCTTGAAAACTTGCTCTCCAAGGGTATTTGTTATTACATGACTTCAGGTTACCCCATCAGACATATGCACTTTAACAAATACCCTCTATATCTTAATCCAATAGGAAATGTGGAAAGTATACACGTGATGGTCAAAAACGTGGAAAAGAATCTCTGATGCTGTCATTATATACCATTACATATATTACACCACAATCCACCTATTGGTTATGAAACATAACCTTCTTTTCAATAAGTTGGTTTTCATGTATGTTGACAATTTCTTAGGGTTTCTTTTCTTATGGGTGCACATCAATAGCATTTAAGCTCACAGAAACTTTGATTCTCAAGGTGGAAAAGTGGGAGATACACCATAGAATATTATGAGTCTTTCCCCCTTTATAGTTTGTCAAGAATAGTTAATGACTGATATAGCTGTGGAATTATCAGAACCAGCTTTGAGTCATAATGTACTATTGGCGGACTTCTAAGCTCACTCAAATGTCAGGAAACCAGTTGGTGGCTATTAGTATTTTCCAAGCAACAACTCATTTTTTGTTTCCCTCAACATGAAGAGAAAAATAAGAACAGAGAAATATTGAGTCAACCTTTGAAATTTTTTATTACGCAGCTAAAGTCACTTTCAGTCCAGGAAGAGGGAAAAACACACTAAAATGTTAGGGTACATTTCAGACCATAATATTTGTCAGTTAGGGCATGATTAGAAATGACTTCCCTGTCTATTTCCTAATCTAAACTGTTTGTAGATCAGTTTATAGTCTAAAATGTTAACAAATGATATGGAAGGCCATATTTAGCTATAAATCATACCATTAAAGATGGAACATCCTGTGCTTATCTGATCTGGTTGCTAAGTACCCACTCTTTATGACTCAGGGGCCCACATAGATCTGAGGCGCCAGCTGTACTTTGATAGAGCAGATTAGGAGACAACAAGATCAACCTGTTGAAAATGGATGGGGGGGAATTGTCCCAGGATTTTAAGGTGGGTCAGGCAAATGAAGCAAGGAAAACTTGTTTAACATTGAAAGATTATGAGGTGATAGCCCAGTCAGGAACCATCTGGAATTTGACTTGAGCTACCAGAGGATATTTCAGCCACAAAACATTCATGCCTTCCGTGTACTGAGAAATTACATTTTTCCTCTCCTGAATCCCACCCACCATCTAAATATTACCAAAAAGGAGAAGGTTGTTTAACTCACCATGTTCTTCTTCCTGTGCAAAAAAATATATATACATATAACCATACCTAAGGCAGGAAATCATAGTGGTCTCAATATGGGTCTGGAACCTTGACTCACAGTTATAATCAGCTGTATGACCAGGCTGATTGGTAAGCTTTCCATGCCGAAATTTCTTCCTCTTCTAAAATAGGCTCCCTCATGAGTGAAGGTTAAACAAGGTGAAGTACAGAAAGCCCTTGGCCTAGTATTTAGGTCATAATCAATACTATCTGTTACTACTATTCTTTTCTGGAGGCACATAGACCATTGATCTCAATTTAGAGCATTTTCTATTTAATTTCATTTGTCTTCCTAAACTCAGGTAGGAATATTATGGAAAAGCAACTATACATATTTACCATACTGAGAAATCTCTGCTTTAGAAGTAACATGCTAACTTTCGAGGTCTACCAGAGAACTGTGAATATGCGCAGTTAATATGCAGATACTTAAAAAGAAGGATAATTTGGTAGCTAAGACTGTTTTCAGAATTGCACAGAGTTGAATTTAAATCCCTACTTTGCCATTTATTTCTTCATCTGAAAAATAGAGATGATAATGGCATACCTTTTTATGCCTTGTGAAAACGTATGAAGTAATTTATCCAAGTTGTGTAAAGCACAAAACCTGGGATATATAATGAATCCACACGAATGCTAGCTATTTTTATACCCCAGGAATCCAAGGAGAGGAGGGGGAGAAGTTTAAACAAGTAAAACTATTTGAAAGAATTGCCTTTTATTTAATGGCCCTTTAAACAATGATTGTCTCTCTATCCACTTAAAAATTTAGCAATGTAAAGTCATTACATCTTTAATGTGCATACAAATATTTTGTCACCTTAGATTCTGGAATATTGGGTTTATGATAGAGGCGTCCCTTCCTGGATGGTCTGTTCTAACACACACACACACAAATTATTAATACTGGCTAAAGCAAACTTTCATAGGTATTTTATCCACAGAAGAAATTCTCACATAATTGCTATTATCTGAAACAGCACTAATATATAATTGGCCAAGTATTTATAAACTCACTTACTTTTCCATATTTTTCCTCTACCAATGTCTCTCTCTCTTTTTTTTTAAGGGAACTGAACTTTTATTATCTACTAGTACCATCTGCTTCCAAGAGTCTTTGATTCTTTTAATTCCTGCAGAAAGAACTAAACTACGACATTTCCAAGTGGATTCTACTTCAAACTAACATCTACTCCCATGTTTCTGGCTTGTTACTGTGAAAGCGGCCGAATTCTCTGTTCCTTGGCTTCTACTTCATATTCTCTCTGTCTTCCTCAATCCAAAGTGGCAATGTTCCTACTGATAAAAACTTCTTAAGAAACTTGTGGGTTTTCTATGTGTGTCACAGGGATTTACTTCATCAGACAAGAAGTTTCTTGACTGATCTTTCCTAGATAATCCTATCTCAGTTTCCAGTTTCTGCTGAGATGGCTGAGGGCATCTAATTTTAACCTCTTCAAATGGCCTTTTGTGTGACTGGACACTGACTTTATCAGGAAGGATAGTCTCAGGATTTTCTTATTCACTCTACGTTTAACAGTTCATTCTCTACACGTGTTCCCTCTCAAATTTTACTGCAAGCAGCGAGAAGGCACAGGTCACACCTTCAATGCAACGCTTAGAACTCTCCTGAATTTCATCATTTACAAATTCCACTTCCCACACAATGGCAGGACATAGCTTTGTTAAGTTTTCTGCCACTATGTAATGATGATCTTCTTTCCTCTCACTCACAGGAATATATTTCTCATTTCCTTCTACACTTTCACTAGCAGAGCCATTAACATCCATATGTCTGTTCACAGTCTAAGGCAACCTGGGCATTTCCTATCATGCGTTTCAAAATGCTTTCAGTCTCTTCCCACTGCCCAATTCCAAAGCCACTCCCACATTTTTTGGTGTTTGTTACACCAGCACCCCACACTCAATACCAAAAATGACTCATGTTAGTTTCCTATTGCTGCTATAACACGTTACCACAAACTTAGTGACTTCACGATACAAATTTAACAACTTACAGTTCTAATTGTTAGAAGACTGATGGTCTCACTGGTCTAAATTCCATGCATCAGCAAGGACGTGTTCCTTTTTAGAGACCTTAGTGGAGAATCTGTTTCTTATTTGTTCTGGCTTCTCAAGGCTGCTTTCATTCCTCGGCTCATGGCCCCTTTTTTTTCCATCATCAGGTCCAGCAATGGGGGTTCAGTACTTCTCATGCTGCATGATTCTGACCTTGCCTCTGTCATCCGCACTCCTTCTCTGACTCTTCTGCCTCCCTCTCCTGCTTTTAAGAACCCTTGTGACTCCTTCAGGCCTGCTTGGACAATCCAGACCTTGCTATTTTAGGTCAACTGAGTAGCAATCATAAAATCATCTGCAACCTTATTTTCCCTATTTTCCCTTTGCCATATAATCTAATATATTCACAGATTCCAGGAATTGGGATATGGATATATTTGGGGAGTCATTATCTCTGCCTACCGTAGCTCCTGTTCTATTCAATTCCAAGTCACTAATACCTTATAATGAATCTTTCCAAATAGTTAATTTCCTGATGGCTGATATGCTCTATTCTGAGTGGAGAACTAAGTAAGACGGGGTTGACAAGGCAAGTTTGCCAAGCCCCAACTTTCTAGGCCTGCCTGGAGGTACAGTAGAGTGTTTCCCATTGACCGTTGAGGGCCCCAAACAAATTCCCCACATTTAAATCTCCTCTTCAATCTTCTTTCTCGTTTCTGGAAATATAACCTTTGTATATTGAGATGCTTCTCATGTCATCATTGTATCATATCATCTCTTTCTCTCTCTTCTCTCTGTCTCTCTCTGTCTGTGTGTGTGTGTGTGTGTGTGTGTGTGTGTAATGCAGAGTTCAGGAAATTTTAGGGAGAAGAATTAGAAAGCCAAATCTTGGATAGCAATCAGAGTAAAAATTATCATTCTTTGGAGAAACACACTCACTGGGTTTCTTGAAAGGTCAATCCCAGGAGAATGCTGCATCTCACATAACATCTAAGAATCTAAATTATTTTTATAATCATCCAAATTCTTTCTCGCTAAAGAGAGTTTGGTATACTTAGATTTTTCTTCATGGATATAATATTTTCCATGCCTCCTGGGGGAATAATAGATATGTATTGTAATTTTGATAAGTTAAGAGAGAAGGAAGATGTTTTCCCCTAAAGTACTCCTATTTTTTTTTTTTTTGGCTCTGCCTATAAGAAACACTTCAAAAGAATGGACTTATATGGAATTTAAAAAGGCAGTAATGATATTAAAGAATCGCCAGTAATATAAAAGTTTATAAATTCAAAATTCATTACATTCAGAATGTGTGATAGTTAACTGGAACCAAATCTTGCTTACAGGTTCTAGTGAGTTCACCATGATTAGCCACTCATTTTTGCCAAATACAATTTTGTTCATGTGTTTTGACACAGTATGTTATGAATAAATTCAGTTGTGTTTTAGGGTACTGATTAAATGAACCATAATGTTTATCATGGTTTTGAGTAATATCATAAATTCATGTGAGCCAGTAGTTATTTCTTAATTGCCAAAGCATTAAGAAATAACTCGATCTTGTAACTCCTATGTCTTATTTTGGTGTCTCCCCCACAGGATACCATATTGGTTCATACTGATGTCTACACAAGTTTGTACCTCCTTGTTTGATTCTAAGTCAACTTACATTCTATAATCGCATCACTCTCTCATTTTAAGCACCTTTCTAGAATCTTACCAACGGGAGGAAACTTATAAGCATTCATAATATGGTCTTGGATTTACCTCATACCTCTCCTTGCAAGTTTGAAGTATTAAGGCTTATCTTACTAAATTGCAGTCATCTGCTGTTGAAAGATTTTTACTGATGGGCCTAGATTAATAAAGTGCAATCGTTTCTTGATTTTATGATTCTAACCGTATACACTTCTGGGATGGAGATGCTGTCTATGTTTTATACCTTTATCCTTGTCAGCACTTTGATTTGTTTTGATTATTGAAGGCAACTCATTTCTCTCTTGCCTCTGTTTCTATTTGCATGGAAATCAAGAAAGAGAGCCTTGAGGGGTTTACAGTAAAGACATTTAATCTTGGTGCTTGCAGACTCACAGAAGTCACTTTGAGAAAATGATTATGATTCCAATCCTTGAGCTTCCTCACTTTCCCTTTGCTCTTAAACTCTTACCTATCTTAAATTTATCACAAAATGACCCATGTGGCTTTTTTATTCCTCATGAACTGAAGGGAGTGGAATTTCTCTATAAATTCATTTTACTACCGTTTAGACCACTGCAAAGTTTGTAAATAAAAATGACCTAGATTCAACACTGACTTTCAAAAATGAATTTCTCTTACCCAACACTTTTAGAAATTTAAGTATTGCATGAGAAAATTGGTCTGCTTACTCACTGAAACATTAGAGTTCCCGAGTTAATTATTTTGTACCAAAGGGTATTGTGAAGGGGTTTTAGAATTGCTTTATTGATTTTAGCCAATATGAATTTTCTACAAAAAGTTCAAGAAGTGTCTAGGAATGGGAGATCTGAATCAGGGTGGGAAATTACTATTTAATGTTCTTGTAAACAGAGCAGATTTTTGGATTTTTCCTTTGAATGAGAAGCACATATGGGAAGAATCTGGTCTTAGCTACTTAAAATACAATTCCATGCGACCTGAAGGACACAGCTACCACAATTTAGTTAACTCATTAATCTTATTCAGGTATAAACTGGCAGGCTTGAGTTGCTCAAAATAGACTTTCCTTAGCTGCCAAATATCACTAGCTTTTTATTCAACTCTATTAATGATACATTCGTTATTACTAACATATAAGTTCAAGACCATAGCTTTAGAATCATAAATTTATGGAAATAAATATATTAAGACAAATAAACAAATAAATGAGGAAATCATATTCTTTGGGGCTTCTGTTTTAAACTCTTCAAGCACCAATAGTCCACTGGCCTCAGGGCCAAAACAGAAAGGAAGATGCATTAGCATCAAAGGACCTGCCCATGAAAATGGCTGCTTCTGTTTCTGTTGCATCTATAAGGAAGAAAGTTCTGTGGTTACTCTGGTGTCTTACACTGGTTCTTTGAATCACAAAGTGGGCAAACTGTGTGGTTGACAAGCTGGTGAATGGCGACTGACAATAAAGTATTTTAGAAAGCCTTGTTATTGCATACATGTTATAGATAGGGACCAAAACTAGGGGCGAAGGAAGATACAGAGATTAATAAGATCAGGAAATTTATAATCAAAGTCATTACAAATAACCCTCATCTGAGGTAAAGGAAACTGCTTAGCATGACATTGGTATGCAGGTTTTATCATGAGGGCCCCGACAGGGTACTGAAACAGCAGGGACAGCCATGTGTAGGAATCGGAGAGGAGACCATACACTTGGATGAAAGATCAGTTTTAGACCTTAACCCAGGAATAGTACGTTGGTGCTAAAGAACTCTGCTGGAAGTTGAATTAAGTATAATAATAAGTATTCAATTCTGGCAAGAACATGGTAAGACCAATATGATCCTAAGTGACAGTGAAAATGTAGATCCATTCAAAAATACAACGTCAAAAATATTTCTGGAAAGCAGTTTAGCAACGTATGTGAAGATTCTTAACAGAGCTCATATTCTTGGACTCCATAATTCCTCTTCTAAGAATGTATTCTCATGAAATACACTGAAATGGCCAAAGATTTATGCACAAACTCTTTGATGTCATCATAGTATTATTTATAACATGGAAAAATTGGAAACAATATACATATTGAATAAGAGTGGTTAAATAAATTATGGCCCATCATTTACCAAAATATGATGAAATTACTGAATATCATATACTTACAAAGAAATCAATACAATGAAAGTGCCCCACAATAACATTAAATAAAAATAAACCGAATAGAAAATCATATATTTAGTGTGATCCCAATTTTGTAAAATATATGCTGGGAAAACAAATCAAAATGTTACAGGCTGAGTTCCTAGAGACAGACTTTGCCTGCACCACGTTTACTGGGGAGTGCTCTATGGTATACCCACACGGAAGTGAGGATTAGGTAGTTAGAGGAGTTGACCGGCAACAACCTCATAGGGTCTTCTGGAACTGCAAAGGCCCGTCAGAATTGTTATAAATTTAGGCATTGGAGCCAGAACTTTGTACAACTGCATCAACTAGCCATTGGCTAGGGTTACCTCAGAAAGGAATGTTACTTTGGTAAGACAATTGCCAGCTGAGGGGCAAAACTTTGAGCTTTCAGCAGCCATATTCCCAACAACTAAGACATGACTACGTAGCGCAGAAGAAAGGATCTGGGCCAATTACCACAATATCCACTACAGATGGTCATTTCTCACAGTGAAAGACACCAATGATTTCTATTTTAGTTGTACTGTCAATCATTAAATCTTAATAAAAAGATAATAAAGGA
>JAQQST010001506.1:0-12442 GCA_028646485.1 Cryptoprocta ferox | reverse complement strand
GCCCACCCTCGCGTGCCCGCCCCCGCGTGCCCGCCCGCCCCCGCGTGCCCTTTCCCGCCCCGCCCGCCCGGCCGCCCCCAGTGGAGTGCGGTCAGCCCCCAGCAGAGGCTAGGCCGTGTCCCGCTGCCTCTGTGAGCCGGGCCGGCCCTACCCGTCTGCCGCAAGTGTGCCGGCGGGCGGGCCTGCTAGTCCGGGTCGCCAGGGCGCAGGGGACACGCCATCCCAGGCCCCACCCCGGCCTCGCTTTCCTGGCCGCGCACGTGGCCGCGGAGGGCTTTCACGTGCTGCTCGCCGACGGCGGAGGAAACCGGCGTCTGTCCCTCCCTGCGCGGGTGGGGACAGGGTGGCGCCTGTCTCCAGGCGCTGTGACGCCGGGCTCCCCCTGGTTACAGATGTGGGTCCAGCTGCTGTACAGCGCCTGCTTCTGGTGGCTCTTCTGCTACGCGCTTGACGCCTACCTGGTGGTGCGGAGGTCAGCAGGACAGAGGTATGCGGAGGAGACGGGAGGGGGGACGGCTGCGGGCTGCCAAGTGCTTTCCGGACTGGCGGACACAGGATGTCCGCCGGCCCCTCTCCGAGAAACACGTCTGGCAGCTGTGTCTTAAGTTTATTTAGAGAGAGCGAGGGAGAGCGAGCGGGGCAGGGGCCGAGAGACAGCGAGGGAGAGCGTCCCAAGCAGGCTCCGTGCTGTCAGCGCAGAGCCCCGTGCAGGGCTCGACCTCCTGAACCGTGAGATCACGACCTGAGCCCAAGTCCAGAGTCAGACGCTTAACCGGCTGAGCCGCCCAGGCGCCCCCAAAACAATTTTTGACTGTGTTTGAGACTCCAGGAGAAGATTCTTTGACGCGAGTATTGACACCCTGTGCCGAATACGGAAGCTGAGCCCCGGAGCTGCGGGGGGCTCCCGGTGTGCCAGTACGCGGGGCGTGCCACACGCAAGGCGGCCGCTCAGCGCCGGCTGTGGCCGAGTCCGTCAACGCGCCTCCGCTTCTGCTTTCCCAGCTCTAAGACGGTAGCCACCTCATCCGGTCCCAGGAGGGTCCCTGCGATGCTCTGTGTAAACGGTTGAGAGCAGTGCCTGGCGCATAGTAGGCTCTCAGGCACTGAGCGCTGTGATGGCCGCTGGGGTGAGCGCGTGTGTTGGGGGAACAGCACCTAACTGACAAAGGGAAGCTGGTTGGTCGCACGGGGTGAGGGCTCAGGTCTCCTGACCCCTCTTCCAGGAAGCGTGTGCCCACCCTCCCCCCTTTTGGATGGAGCCCTTGTTTGCTTTTTTTTGGAGTTTATTTAAGAAATCTCTGCACCCAACGTGAGGCTCGAACTCCCAACCCTGAGATCATGTCCCATGCCCTTCTGACCGAGCCAGCCAGGTGCCCCTGCTCTTTTTCCTTTATTTTTTTTTTTTAACAGTTTTATAAAGTTCACCTGTTTAAGTGTATAAAATCCAAAAGCATTGTTTTTTAGCATATTCACAGAATCATGCAGCCATCGAACCAACTAGCTTTAGGAATTTTAATCCTCTGTCCTCGCCCAAATCTCTTTACGAGTGATTAATCCCTCCCCACTCCCGGCGCCTCTGTAGGTTTGCCTATTCTGGGTATTGCTTGCAAGCACAGTCGTTCCGTAGGTGACCTTGTGTCTGGCTTCTTTTTATTTAATTTTAATTTTTTAATGTTTACCTGTGAGAGACAGAGGGAGACAGGGAATCTGAAGCAGACTCCACGTTATCAGTGCAGGGCCTGATGGGACTCGAACCCGTGAGATCATGAGCTGAAGTCGGATGCTCAACTGACTGAGCCACTCAGGCGCCCCTTGGGTCTGGCTTCTTAAACTTAGCCTGACGCTTTGAAGCTTTACCCACGTTGCAGCGGTGTCAGCACTTTATCCCTGTTCGCGGCCGCATAGTATTCCGCTGCTGGGTGTGCTACATTGTATTCGTTTATCCCTTCCGAGATGCTGGGTTGTTTCCATCCCTTTGGCTCTAAGGAATAACGCTCCAGGGAACACTGGTGTGCAGATGTGTGCGTGGACGTGGATTTCATGTACTCGGGGCTTTATACCCCGGCTCACGTCGTAATTCTCCATGTAACCTTGCTGAGAAACTGCCAAAGTGCTTTCCAGCGTGGCTGCACCATTTTATGTTGCCGGCAGGAACGTACGCTGATGGCGGTTTCTCGCCTCCTTGCTAACACTCGTTCTTTCCAGCTCCTAGTTTGGTCTGTAAAATTGGAGCCAGGTTAGTGTGTGTGAAGTGGCATCTCATCGTCGTTTCGATTTCCCTGGTGGCTGGTGATGCTGAGCATCTTGTCACGTGCTTCTTTGCCGTCCGTGTGCTTTCTTTGGAGGAATGGCTGTTCAGTCCCTTCCCCCGTGTAATTGGTCTTTTTTATTGTTGAGTTGTAAGAGTTCTTCATGTAGATTCTAGATACAAGTACCTTATTAGATACAGGATTTACAGATATCTTCTGTTCATTGGCTTGTCTTTCACTTACTTGGTGGCATCTTTTTAAAAAAGTTTTTTTAAATGTTTATTTTTGAGAGAGAGAGAGAGAGACAGCGTGAGCAGGGAGAGGCAGAGAAAGAGGGAGACACAGAATCCGAAGCAGGCTCCAGGCTCTGAACTGGCAGCACAGAGCCCGACGTGGGGCTCGAACTCCCGACCCGTGAGATCATGACCTGAGCTTAATTGAGCCACCCAGGCACCCCAAGGTTATTGTAACCTCTGAGGTGTGCTTTCCCAAAAGGCATTTGAAACCTCTCCCCACAAAATATTTGAAGAGTGATCTACGTGATTAGTTGCATGTAGTTAACAGCAAAGAGTTACGTATTGCGTTACTTCTAGATTAACCAGGAGGAGGAGGATTAAAACTCCTTTATTTGGAATATTTTGTAAGAGTTCTTGCATAAAAATTGGGAACCAGAAAAGAGTTATATGGTTTGAGCACTTCAATTTAGGTCTGTGGTCCGTTTTATTTTATTTTTTTAAAGTTTATTTTTGAGAGGGGGGCAGGGCAGAGAGGCCAAAGCAGGCTCTGCGCTGTCAGCACAGAGCCCGACACGGGGCTCCAGCTGTCAAATTGTGCGGTCGTGACCTGAGCTGAAATCAGGAGCCACCCAGGCGCCCGGGTCCATGATCGCATTTTCAAGATTCAAGATTTAAGTAATCTCTACACCCAACATGGGGCTTAAACTCACAACCCCAAGATCAAGAGTTGCATGTTCCACTGACCGAGCCGGCCAGGCGCCCCTGAATAAATTCACGTTTAAAGCCAATAGCAGTAAACAGAAATCACATTCTGGGCACCGTAAGTAGATCCTTGCTCTAAAGTTATTGATATTCCCTATGTATCATCATCAGTAACCTTGGTCTCTGTGTCCTGAAGTTTAGTGTTTATTTTTGTGCTTGTTCCTTCTATGTTTTTACTTTCGGGTCTAAGCTTTTATACGTCTGTACAGAACCTAGATATTCTTGGTTTTGAAAACTCTCTAGGGAAGGGAGTTAAGATCAAAGGCAGCCAACTGGGTATCCCAGGATTAGCTTTGGCTACATAGAATACACAAAATAACTTCACGTTAAGTTTCCTTTCATGCTACACCTGATCTTAGCCAAACGGCCAACAAGCGATCTCTTTCTTTGATGCTAAAGGAGGCCAGAGGTAGGCAATCCAGGGCCCTTCTGATGGACCTCAGGGACCCACGCTCCTTGTGTCTCTTGCTACATCGTACTATTGTGTGACTTTCATCTTCAAGGCATCATGGCCCAGGATAGCTGCTGGCGCTCCAGCCATCACATCTGCATTCCAGGCCACAGGGAAGAGGAAGGAGGCAATGCTTAAGGGGCCTGATTTCTCCGAGCCAGCTCCCTTTACGCAGCCTCCCTGGGGAGTTTACACAATTCCACTTCTGTATCATTGGCCAGAATCTCGTTTCATGGCCACAGTTCGCTGCAAGAGGAGGCCGGGTTGGAAGCAGCGTGTTGGGCAAGCAGGCTGCTATTTGGCACGCCGTGCAGGTCATTTGACCAAGGAGAAAGGGGACATGGCTTTGGGTAGGCTCTCACAGCAATGCGAAGCGCTGGGCCCGGAGGCCAGTGCACGCGCGTGACCCCTCTCCCCCTCGGTTTTGGAGGAACCGTGTCGGCACAGCTCGAGGTGCCACAGCCGGTGGTAGAGACAAGAGGAGCCTCCGGGAAGCTGGTGTCGCCCCAGCGCGAGGCATTCTTCACCCCCCAGCCACGGAGGACCGTGGTGGGACAGGGCAGCCCGAGATCGTCTGCTCCCAGAAGACAGGCAGAGCCCTGAGAAGCCAGGACAGGCCGTCAGGAAGCCCCCTCGTAGCCAGCAGCGTGTTTGCGACTCGTTTTGGAGCACCGCGTGGGGACAGGCAGGATGCGGGCGGGGCGCCGTGTCCGAGGGCCTGGCCGTCACGCGGCGGAAATGTCCAATGACGTGAAACGTCCGGGATGCAAGGACAGGAGCAGGGGCCGGGGTCCAGCTAGGACACCTGTTGAGAGTGAAGTGGGCTCTCCGGCACAAAGGGCCAGGGAGCACGGCAGAGCAGCAAGACCGGTGTCCTGTAGGCACGGGGACCAGCCCGTGCGTCCTGGTGTGAGGGCTCCGGGGGCGGGGGGGGGCAGAGCTGAGGGTGCAGGTGCAGAAGCATCTCGGCTCCTCGGTTAAGAGCCCGCTTGCTTCCAGACCCGAGGGTGCGTTTGACCCTGCAGGGGGGCGGTTAAGAGAGTGCGGCTGCCCTGGAGGGTCGCGAGGAATCCCAGGGCAGGGGCCAGGCTTTGCGGGTATGGCTGCATGGAAGTCCATCTTCCCTTCTAGAGCCTTCCAGTCCCTCGCTATTTGCTGTGGCACAGGAGGCTCCTTTTTCAAATCCTAATGGTAAGAAAGGTCTTTAAGACAGGTCCCGAGTTAGCAGGTAAACGGCCCCTGCGGCTCCAGCTGTGGCACGCGCAGGTTTGCAGCAGCAGCAGCAGCAGCAGCAGCGGCGGCTGCAGATGGTGGCCAAGGCCCGACATCGAAGTCACCACTTGCTCTGTGAATAGGAGCGTGAGGGAGGGGGGTCCGGGGAGGGTCCTCTCGTGCCTGGACGTGAAAGCGGTCTAGTGGTCAGATAAAGGCACGAGGGCCTTCAGCCACCGGCTGCTCCGGGTTGCGGTCGCATCGGACTTGACACTCGCCAGCTGGTGCGGGTTCGGGGTCACATCGGTTATGAAAGTGGCTGCAGCCTGAGCACCAGGCCGACCGCCTCCCTCCCTGCTTGGCCATCATGGGGGCCAGGGCGCTGTGGCCCGTCCGGGCCTGCACTCGCCAGCCTGCTCCCTCCCACCTCTGTGGACAACACCCCCCCGGCTCCCTCTGTCCCGAGATCAGGGTCTGGAATGCGGGGCTCCTGCTCTAGTCCACGACCCAGGCCTTTGCAGAAACGTGCTCCTTTCTCTTCCTTCTTTCATGCGGAGCCCCCCGATTTCTGGGCCAGACCCCCCCCAGGCCCCCCCCAGCTTCCAAACACAGAGATATAGGGCGGGGCTGCCTCAGAACTGGTTCTGACGTGGGAGGCAGAGCATGCCGGGGTCGTTTCCTTGTGGCCTTCCCTTGTGGCCTTCCGGAGAGCTTCCTGTGCCTCATTCCCGCGCGCCGTCTGTCCTCTCGTCCCCTTGTGGAAGGGCACCCTTGCACTCGGATCCTGACCGCTCCCTCGTCTGCACAGCTGATTTCAGAGTTAAGATCCCCAGGGGGTTGGGGGTTGCACTATGTGCCGGGAGTCCCGCACAGTCATGGGTGACTGCGAGCACTTTGGGCGGAGTCGTGGGCCCCCGTCCCGTGGCCCCCCGTCCCGTGGCCCGGAAGAGGCAGGTCAAACGCTGCAACAGTCAGATAGCTGCCCATGCCTCTCCCAGAGCCCATCTGCAGGGCTGAGTCCTGGGGGAAAGGGCGGGGCGTGTGGGAGGCCGAGGACGGAGGGTGCAGATGGTCCAGGAATGTGAAGCATGCAGGCAGTGGGGGGGGGGGGGTGGGGGCGGGAGGCGAGAAAGGACGCCCCCCCCCTCTCCCAGAACGTGGCACGAGCCCACAGGTCTTCAGAGACCTTGGACTGCACGGAGCACTAAGCCGTGGGACCTTGCTTACTGGGTGAGCCGGGTACTTGGGCGGACCGACAGGGTACTAGTGCCTGGTTCCTCTCAACCTTGAAAGACTCCCGTTAAGTGACAGAAGCCAGACGCAGAGGGCCACGTATTGTGTGCCGCCACTTACGCGAATCGGGCAGAGTGGGGAAAGCCACGGAGACACACGGGAGGCCGGTGGGGGCTGGGGCTGGGCGCCGGCCAAGGCGGCCGTCGGGGTCTCCTTCTGGGGCAGTGGCTGTTGCTGGGCTGGGGACGGGAGGCGAGCGCCCAGCGTCAAGTTGCCGATCGCGCCGAGCTGCTCTCGCCTGCACGCGGCTACGTTTATGTCGTGTGCATTTCATCTCAGTTACAAAAGGAAAACTCAGGGGCGCCTGGGGGGCTCAGTCGTTGAGCCTCCAAGTTCCGCTCGGGTCACGGTCTCACCGTTGGTGGGTTTCGAGCCCCGCGTCAGGCTCTGTGCTGGCAGCTCGGAGCCTGGAGCCTGCCTCCGATTCTGGGTCTCCCTCTCTTGCTCTGCCCCTCCCCTGCTGGCACTCTGTCTCAAAAACAAACATTAAAAAATTAAAAAAAAAAAAGAAAAAAGGGAAACGCGGAGGTGTAACGGGGCGGCTCTTTGCCAAGGGTTTGCTCGGTGCGGGGTTTCCTGACCGCCGGGGCGCGGGGGCGGGGAGTCGCTCTGGCACCTTGTGTGCCTGGGCCTCTCCGTCCCCCGTCTCAGGCGAGGCCTTCTCTCCTAGCACCATCCTGCTCTATCACATCATGGCCTGGGGCCTGGCCGTCCTGCTCTGCGCGGAGGGAGCCGTCATGCTCTACTACCCTTCCGTGTCCAGGTAAGGGGGGGGGACTCCCAGCTCCCGGCCCCGTTGTTCTCCTGCAGCAGCGGCACGGGCGCTGACGCACGTTGGGCAGCTTGCAGGTCGGGCCGTCGTTCGCAGCCCTGCCCAGACCTGCCCCGGGGGCTCGCTCGCTACTGTACCTCGCGCCCTGGAGTTCATTTCCCCGCCTCTGCCTTTCCCTTCCTGTACGTGCCTGTGGACACAGTATGTGCACCGAGGCTTAGGTGCGCCTTCACGTAAGCCTGTGCGCCCCGCGTCGGGTGCGCCTTCACGTCAGGCTGTGCGCCCCAATCAGGTGCGCCCTCGGGTCAGGGTGCGCGCCCCGCGTCGGGTGGGCCTTCACGTCAGGGTGCGCGCCCCGCGTCGGGTGGGCCTTCACGTCAGGGTGTGCACCCCGCTTTGGCTGTGCCTTCGCATAAGGCTGTGCGCCTCGCGTTGGGTGCACGTTTGCCTGACGGTGTGTGCCCCGCATCGGGTGGGCCTTCACGTCAGGCTGTGTGCCCCGCGTCGGGTGCGCCTTCACGTCAGGCGGTGTGCCCCGCGTCGGGTGCGCCTTCACGTCAGGCGGTGTGCCCCGCGTCGGGTGCGCCTTCACGTCAGGCGGTGTGCCCCGCGTCGGGTGCGCCTTCACTCAGGGTGTGCACCCTCCTTTGGGTGCGCCTTCGCATAAGGCTGTGCGCCTTACGTTGGGTGCGCGTTCGCCTAACGGTGTGTGCCCCGCATTGGGTGCGCCTTCACGTCAGGCTGTGCACTCCGCCTTGGGTGCGCCTTCACGTCAGGCTATGCGCCCCGCCTTGGGTGCGCGTTCGCCTAAGGTGTGTGCCCCGCGTGGGGTGCGCCTTCACATCAGGGTGTGCGCCCGGTGTTGGCTGCGCCTTCACGTAAGGCTGTGAGCCCCGCGTCGGGTGCGTGTTCACTTGAGGCTGTGCGCCCCGTGTTGGGTGTGCCCTCAGATCAGGCTGTGCGCCTCACATCGGGTGCGCCCTCACGTCAGGCTGTGCGCCCCACGTCGGGTGCGCCGTCACGTCAGGCTGTGCGCCCCGTGTTGGGTGTGCCTTTACGCAAGGCTTTGCACCCCGTGTCGGGTGTGCCTTCACGTCAGGCTGTGTGCCCCGCGTCGGGTGGGCCTTCACTTCAGGCTGTGTGTCCTGCGTCGGGTGCGCCGTAACGTCAGGCTGTGCGCCCTAACGTCAGGCTGTGCGCCCCGCGTTGGGTGTGCCTTTACGCAAGGCTTTGCGCCCCGTGTCGGGTGTGCCTTCACGCAAGGCTTTGCGCCCCGTGTCGGGTGTGCCTTCACATCAGGGTGTGCGCCCTGCATTGGGTGCGCCTTCACGTCAGGCTGTGCACTCCGCCTTGGGTGCGCCTTCACGTCAGGCTATGTGCCCCACCTTGGGTGCGCGTTCGCCTAAGGTGTGTGCCCCGCGTCGGGTGCGCCTTCACATCAGGGTGTGTGCCCGGTGTTGGCTGCGCCTTCACGTAAGGCTGTGAGCCCCCCGTCGGGTGCGTGTTCACGTCAGGCTGTGCGCCCCGTGTTGGGTGTGCCCTCAGATCAGGCTGTGCGCCTCACATCGGGTGCGCCCTCCCGTCAGGCTGTGCGCCTCACATCGGGTGCACCCTCACGTCAGGCTGTGTGCCCCACGTTGGGTGCGCCATCACGTCAGGCTGTGCGCCCCACGTCGGGTGCGCCGTCACGTCAGGCTGTGCGCCCCAAGTTGGGTGTGCCTTCACGTCAGGGTGTGCGCCCTGCGTCGGGTGCGCTTTCACGTCAGGGTGTGCACCCCACTTTGGGTGCGCCTTCGCAAAAGGCTGTGCGCCTCGCGTTGGGTGCGCGTTCGCCTAACGGTGTGTGCCCCGCATTGGGTGCGCCCTCACGTCAGGCTGTGCACCCTCACGTCAGGCTGTGCGCCCCGCGTCGGGTGCGTCTTCAGGTAAGGGTGTGGCTTTTAATCGGGTATGCTCTCAGGTCAGGCTGTGTGCCCCGTGTCGGGTGCACCTTCAGGTCAGGGTGCGCCTTCATGTCAGGGTGTGTGCTCCTAGTCGGGTGTGCCTTTATGCAAGGGTGTGTGTCCCTAGTTGGGTATGCCTTTACCCAAGGGTGCGCGCCCCGCGTCGGGTGCGCGCCCCGCGTCGGGTGCGCGCCCTCAGGTCAGGGTGCGCTCTCACGTCGGGCTGTACGCCCCGCGTCGGGTGCGCCCTCACGTCAGGCTGTGTGTCTGGCATCGGGTAAGCCTTCACGTAAGGGTGTGCGCCCTCAGGTCAGGGTGTGCGCCCTCAGGTCAGGGTGCGCGCCCTCAGGTCAGGGTGCGCGCCCCGCGTCGGGTGCGCCTTCACGTCAGGGTGTGTGCCCCGCGTCGGGTGCGCCTCTATGCAAGGCTGAGTGCCCCGCGTCGGGTGCGCCTCTATGCAAGGCTGCGCGCCCCGCTCCGGGTGCGCATTCAGGTCAGGGTGCGCGCCCCGCATCAGGTGCGCCTTCACATTAGGGTGTGCGCCCCGCGTCGGGTTCGACTTAAGGTAAGGGTATGTGCCCCACGTCAAGTGCGCCCTCACTTCAGCCTGTGCGCCCCGCGTCGGGTGTGCTTTCAGGTCAGCCTGTGCGCCCTGATTTGGGTGAGCCTCTGTGCAAGAGTTTCTGCCCCGCGTCCGGTGCCCATTCACGTCGGGGTGCGCCCCCTGCGTACGGTGCGCCCCCTGCGTATGGTGCGCCTTCGCATCCGGGTGTATGCCCCGCGTCGTGTGCGCCTTCATGTCAGGCTGTGCACCCCATGCCAGGTGTGCCTTCAGGTAAGGGTGTGTGCTTCACATCCGGTTCGTCTTTCCGTTAGGCTGTACGCCCCGCATTGGCTGCACTTTCGTCTAACGGTGTGCGCCTTCATGTCAGGCTGGGTGCCCCGTGTCGGGCGCGCCTTCAAGTCCGGGTGTGTGCCCCGTGTCGGGCGCGCCTTCACGTCAGGGTGTTCCCCCTCGCCTAGTGCGCCTTCACGTTAGGCTGTGCGCCCCGAGTCAGGTGCGCCTTCACGTCAGGGTGTTCGCCCTCGCCTAGTGCGCCTTCACGCAAAGCTGTGCGCCCCGCGTCGCGTGTGCTTTTATGAAAGGGTATGCACCCTGCGTCGGGTGCGCACTCAGGTCAGGCTGTGCCCCCGCATCGGTTTGCCTTCAGATAAGGGTGTGTGCCCCATGTCAAGTGCGCCTTCGCGTCAGGCTGTGCGCCTTGCGTTGGGTGCGCCTCTGCCCAAGGCTTTGCGCCCCACGTCTGGTGCGCCTTCCTGTTAGGCTGTGCGCCCCGCGTCGGGTGCACCTTTACACAAGGCTGTGAGTTCCGTGTCAGGTACGCCTTTACACAAGGCTGTACGCCCCGCGTCGAGTGCACATTCACATCAGGGTGTGCGCCCCGCGTCGGGTGCGCCTTCACATCAGGGTGTGCGCCCCGCGTCCGGTGCGGCTTGATGTTAGGCCGTGCGCCCAGCATCGGGTACGCCTTTAGGCAAGGCTGTGCGCCCCACGTCAGGTGTGCCTTTAGGCAAGGCCGTGTGCCCCGCGTCGGGTGCGCGTTTACTCAAGGTTTGGTGCCCTGTGTCGGGTGTGCGTTCCTAGTTGGGTGTGCTTTTATAGAAGGCTTTGTGCCCCTCGTCTGCCTTCATGTTAAGTTATGCGCCCCGCGTCTGGCGCGCCTTTACGCAAGGCTGGGTGCCCCTAGTCAGGTGCGCCTTCAAGTCAGGGTGTGCGCCCCGCGTTGGGTGCGCCTTTACGCAAGGCTGTGCGCCCCGCATCGGGTGCGCCCTCAGGTAAGGGTGTGCGCCCCGCATCTGGTGCGCCCTCACGCAAGGCTGTGCGCCCTGCATCGGGTGCGCCCTCACACAAGGCTGTGCGCCCCGCATCGGGTGCCCCCTCAGGTAAGGGTGTGTGCCCCGCATCGGGTGCGCCCTCAGGTAAGGGTGTGTGCCCCGCATCGGGTGCGCCTTCACGTCAGGCTGTGCGCCCCGCGTCGCGTGTGCCTTTAGGAAAGGGTGTGCACCCTGCGTCGGGTGCGCACTCAGGTCAGGCTGTGCCCCCGCATCGGTTCGCCTTCAGGTAAGGGTGTGTGCCCCACGTCAAGTGCGCCATCACGTCAGGCTCTGCCTCCTGTATCCGGTGCACTTTTATGCAAGGCTTTGCGCCCCTTGTTGGGTTCGCCTTCAGGTCAGGGTGCGTGCCACGCGTCTGGTGTGCCTTCGGGTCAGGCTGTGCGCCCTGTGTTGGGTGCGTCTCTATGAAAGGTTTTCTGCCCCGCATCCGGTGCCCATTCACGTCAGGGTGACGTGAAGGCGTCTGGTTCATCTTCACGTCAGGGTGCACGCCCCGCCTTGGAAACGCTTTTGCCTAACGGTGTGTGCCTTTACGTAAGATTGGGTGCCCTGCGTTGGGTGCGCTTTAAAGTCCGGGTGTGCACCTCTAGTCGGGTGTGCCTTTATGCAAGGTTGTGCGCCTTGCGTTGGGTGCGCCTCTGCGCAAGGCTTTGCGCCCCAAGTCTGGAGCGCCTTTACGCCAAGGCTGTGCGCCCCGCGTCGGGTGCGCCTTTACGCCAAGGCTGTGCGCCCCGCGTCGGGTGCGCCTTTACGCAAGGCTGTGCGCCCCGCGTCGGGTGCGCCTTTACGCAAGGCTGTGCGCCCCGCGTCGGGTGCGCCTTTACGCAAGGCTGTGAGCCCCGCGTCGGGTGCGCCTTTATGCAAGGCTGTGCGCCCTCGTGTTAGGCTGTGTGCCCTGATTTGGATGGACCTCTGCGCAAGGCTGTGCGCCCCGCGTTCGGTGCACATTCACATCGGGGTGTGCGCCCCGCGTCCGGAGCGCCTTTACGCAAGGCCCTGCGCCCCGCGTCGGGTCTGCGCTCCTAGTCGGGTGCGCCTTTACAGCAGGCTCTGCGCCCCACGTCTGGTGCGCCTTTACAGCAGGCTCTGCGCCCCACGTCTGGTGCGCCTTCATGTTGGGTTGTGCGCCCCGCGTTGGGTGCGCCTTTACGCAACGGTGTGCGCCGTGCGTCTGGCACGCCTTTACGCAAGGCTGGGGGCCCCGCGTTGGGTACGCCTTCAAGTCACGGTGTGCGCCCCGCGTCGGGTGCGCCTTTACGCAAGGCTGTGCGCCCCGCGTTGGGTGCGCCTTTACATCATGGTGTGTGCCCCGCGTCAGGTGCGCTTTCAGGCAAAGCTGTGCGCACTGCATCGCGTGTGCCTTTATGAAAGGGTGTGCGCCCTGCGTCGGGTGCGCACTCAGGTCAGGCTGTGCCCCCGCATCGGTTCGCCTTCAGGTAAGGGTGTGTGCCCCACGTCAAGTGCGCCTTTGCGTCAGACTGTGCCCCTCTGCGCAAGGCTTGCGCCCCACGTCTGGTGCGTTTTCATGTTAGGCTGTGCGCCCCGCGTTGGTGCGCCTTTACACAAGGCAGGGTGCCCCGCGTCCGGTGTGCCTTCAAGTCAGGGTGTGCACCCCTAGTCAGGTGCGC
>JAQQST010001505.1:0-12443 GCA_028646485.1 Cryptoprocta ferox | reverse complement strand
ACTGGCCAAAGAGGTGAATATACAGAATTTGGGGATCTTTCATATGATTATTTTCTACCCGAGATTGCCCATTTACTTATCTGGCAGTTCTCCTAGATTTAGGTTTCTGGTTCCTCAGCAAGAATGACTGCACATTTTCCACCAATATCAATATCCCAGGTGCCACACAGGAATGTGGCTGGCAACAAGCTAAATGTGAAAACAAGAACTCTTTCACTGCATATGACTCTGTTCTTTCAACTATATGTGCTCAACAAGAATTTGCCTGCTTTGTTTCACTCTCTAGTTCCTCCACATTATTAAGGAATTCCTTAATATATCTAGATTTTAGAGCTGTGTTCTACAGAGGAATCAGTGCTATAAGAACTCGGTACACATGGAAGCTTTTGTTGTGTTTTAACCATATAGAGATTTTACATTCTTTCTCAATCATACTGACTTCAATATACTGATTTTTCAGTTCTGAGAAAATGTTACAGAATTTTAAGTATTCAAGAAGAGTATTAGTAAAAGCAATAGACCTTTTAGGAAGGAGAGTACATGTTATTTAATTTTGCATCCCTAATATTTAGTAAAGTGTCTGATAAATTGTATTTTTGTAGAGCCTTTAATGGACAAACTTTTTAATCAATCATTTTTAATCAGTCAGTTTAATAATATTGCAGCACTAATTTACTGTGACAGTTTATAAGAAATAGATGTTTTCTATCACAGACTATAATGCATAAGGATGACTTTGATGACATATCTAACGTGTGTTCTGTGACACAGTTACAGAAGTTCTTCCAAGGAGAAGATACAAAGCGCTCATGATAAAATGCTACATTATTGTATATTTTTTCTCTTTGAGATTTACAGTATAATTAAAATATTTCATTAAAAATTACTTTATATATTAAGGAAATTGATCTCTTCTCACTGACTGTCCCTTTACACTGCTTTAATTTGCAGTATAGTGTTAAACTCCAGTGATATATGAGAGTCTCTACAAAATTTGCTTTGTTGCCTATCTCTTTAAAGATATAAACTCCATGACAGGAATCTTTTCTTTAACTGCTCTATCCCAAGCTCTAGAAAAGCACTTGGCATTAAGGAGAAATAAGTGAATGCCAGTATCTCTTATGCTTTCATTTAGAAAACCCTTATTAAATACCAATTAGATGTAAGGCTTCATTCTAAGCTTTGGGTATAAAGAAAAGAACAAAACACTGTATCTCCCATTATGAGGTTTATATTTTGATCATTTCTGAAGAAATAAAGAGAACAATTAACATAAATACATATTGTAAAAGAATATAAAATTGCTATAAATTATTGTCATCATATGTGGCTGAATTGAAAACAGAGTTGAACACAGAGTAGTTGATCTGGTAGTAATTTAAATATACTCAGAAAACCAAACAGAGAGACATATTCACCTTCTAGACAAAATGAATGTTCAACTTTCATGTTTAAAGGTATATTACTACTTTCTTTTACAGTCCACTAATCATATAAAATATTAAAAGGGAGTGCTTTTCTGTAATAAAGTAAATTAAAAAACATTGTATTTCAATAGTTTTAAAACGTGACTATTTTCTTATCTAGTTTAATATAAATCTATATAGGCAAGATTACCTTGTAATTACTGACATAAAGAAAAAAAGACTGGGGATGTGGTCACATAACAATTATTTTAATGTATAAACTACTACGTGGAATTTGTACTTTTTTGTGATCCATAGCAGTTGTCTTTGCGCAGATTTCCATAATACAGAATTTAATTATTATCATTACTTTCTTGAAACAATACTTAGAGAAAATTGTTAATTTTTTTAAGAAATGAAGAGAAAAATCTCGAGTATTCTCATTTGTTGCTAATTTAGGAAAGAGTCACCACATATGAATTTAATTAAGAGCTACTCATGCCTCATTTACCACTCAATGAGCTATAACAGGTTTGGAAGAGTTATTGCCAGTTTTCTGAGTTAATGCAATATTTAAATTAATGACATTCATGGATAATATATAAAACTTCTAAATTGCGTTTATATGAAAAAAAAGTTACCTAGTATATGGTTTTGTATTCAACAAGGAAATTTATCACTACATTGTTTTCTTTGAAGAAATAAAAACTGAAATGCATACAAAATAGTGCAAATTTTATAATCTTACTCATTCATATGTTCCTGTTTCTCATAAATGTCAAATATTGATTGGTTGAAGTGTCTTCCTGATAGCATGTTTTGATGATCTTCCTTCTCCTAATGAATTTTCTATTAAACATATACCTAAAATTATGCTGCTGTATAATCCTTACTCCTCTGATATAGACACATGCAGTCTACACCTATCTCATTCTAATCAAATTATGTAATTTCTTTGCCTCACTTTTTCACTTATAATATGAAAAAATATATCTTGGAGTATGTGATGATTAATATAACAATACTTTAAATCATATTAAAATGTGTAAGGTTCATAGTCCTCTAAAGTTCAACAATGTATCTTTTGTCTACCTAATAATCCTCAAATAATTTGAAACATGAATTAAAATGCAGAATAAAAATTTTGACAATAATTCTGTACCAATGATTTCTTTTATCTATGCAGGATGGAATAAATTGAAAGGGCTTGCCTTATAAAAAGTATTTATTGTATGATTGATAGTATCTTCAACTTCACAAATGTTTGAGTGACATGCCATACTTTTTTCTTAAAAGGAAAACATGTTCAGAGAGTCAGTAAGCTTTTGAGATGTACATCATCAAATAAAACACTTTTCTGTATTTATGAACAATTAAATTCTTACTCCAATATTCACTTTCTTCCATATAAAGTATATAATAATTATATCTGATTTTAAATATAATGAGTAATAAGACAACACAGTGATATTTCTTTGAGTTGAAACATAATGTAAGTTTATTGAAAATTATTAATTATATACTTAAAATAATAAAAAGAAACAAAATATAAAATCATATGGTCATGATTTAAAATATTTTAAAGTATATAAGTTCAAATGAATTGCAAAATAAAAGGTGAAATATTTGTATTAATTAAACTCATCAGATTAAATAGTAAAACATAATAGTAGTTTTTGAGTGTGGGACACTCTTCAGGATGCCTGGGTTCTATCCCTTGCTATATACAACTAATCTTATTAAAGTTTATAATGTTTCTATTCTACAACACTGTTATTAAGATAATAATCAGTGACAATACTTTGGATTCCTTTATTTTAAATAGATTTATTGTCTTGTTTAATAATATAATCATTCTAAATGGAAAGGATCATGTTTCATTATTTTTGTTACATTTTTCAGTTTTTGTAAGCAGATCTGCACATGAACCAGAAACCTCTTCAATAGACTATATAAGGAAACATATCAAAGATGAGATTTCTGTGTCCTATTAAAAGCAATGTTCATGTAATACTCAAATTTTGGAATTAATTTGTTATATTATTTCAAAGATAAATATTCCAACTGAAATGTCCCAATTATTCATCCAAGAAAAACTTGATTCTCTGAGGAGCACAAGATTTCTCAGAGGAGAGACTGTAACAACACTGCCACAGGAGGACAAAATGATACTGCAAAGTTTCTGTTTCCCCATACTTCTGGATTAAATAAGCATTACATCTATGACTTACTTGTTAATGCTGAAAAATAATTTTAGTAAAAGATGAGAATCATGTAAGAAGTTTTGAAAATAAGGCAATTTTAATAATCTAGGTAAGGTAAAATTTATTTGGAATTGAATACCAGATTTTTTGTTATAATAATAAACTTAATTATGTAAAACTTAGTATGCATATGTATGAGGTAAAATGTTTGACAGCTGCCAAAATACGATGCTTTTTTAAAATTGATGATGAATGTGATCAATTTGTTATCTGTGTGTGTAAACCTTCTATTTCCCAAGAATCTTTGATGATTAAGCAAAGCATTTGGAGGTATGATAGAGATGATTTTTCAGTTGTATATGCTTTATAATCTGTGATAATTATAATATTTTGAAATTAATTTCCCACAGATAATACTTTATATTTGTATTCAGATAAAAATTTCATGCAAGAAAGCCCTCAATTTATGTTCTTTGTAGTCCAATTTGAATTAGAAAATGTAAGGCTGAAGTGGTAAACGTTTTTTTTTTTTGATTTTGTGGGTTTTTTGTTTATTGTTTTCTTTTCAGTGTTTGCCTCTGTTCTTTTGTCTGTTGATTGATTTCCTCAAAACATTTAAACCAACCAAAATTGAATATTAAAAATCTTGATAAAGTCATAGATCTTACCCAGCATCTTACTTTTTTCCACCTTAAAGTTTGTTACTAAACATAAACAATCTGAAACAAATGATAAAATAATAAATGGTAGTCACATTGCCATAAATATTAAGAATTGAAAAAACAAAAGACCCCATTAATTCAACAGGTCTTTTAATCATGTTATCATACACCATTTCTGAATTAATATATTTATTTTATTGTAAATCAATAAACCATTTGTTTTTCTGCTTAGATATGGAAATCAACTGTGCTAAAATGCCATTAAATCTTTCTTTTAGAAATATGTCCTCAGCAGATACATATTTATTTTAGAAAAATATTGTCTATACCTTGAACAATTCTTGATATTATGATCCTCCTATTTAATAAATACATCATTTGAATAAATGAAATACAAATTTCTATTTCTGTACCAGTTTTCTAATACCATTTTTTCTTCCTAATATATTCTTTTCATGATTTTCTAATATATATTTTGTTCTATTCAGTGTTTTTGGATTTTGTTTACTTCCCAATGCAAGTATTAGCATAAGCTAATATAACTTCTAAAATGTATTTTTAACCATTATTATAGTAGTAATTATTAATTTAAAAGGACTTATTAATGATGCCACATAGGGTTTTAATACATTTAATATATTTTATTCCTTTTTTTTTGGCAGACACATAGGTAGACAAAGGAGGGGACAGTGAAAAAGGGAATGCTGCTATTTTTTACACCATTTAGCTTTCTCCTGTGATTTAAAGTATTTTCTCAAATACTTCAAAATATGAGACAAAACTATAATTATTTCTTTTAAATCACTGTCATTATTTATTTTTTTAAAGATGCATAGACAGACCCACATGGAATTGTAATATTTCAAGGACAAAACATAATCAACATTATCAAGAGTAAACCATTTATCTTAAAAAGCTTTCAGGCAGAAGAAACATATATACAAATATATTACTCCATTCATCTGCCTACTGTAGTGGACATTAAGAAATTGCTCTTTATCATTTATTTCCTCCCTTCTTCCATCAAAAATATCCTTCCTCCCTCCCTGTTGTGTTGTAGCAGTCACTCTGCTGGAGAAATTTTATCTGACTATATGTTCCAGAAGAACTCAACGTCTCTAACAGAGCTTATCATCATCCTGCTTACAGTGATTGTTCTAGGGATGGGCATGCAAAACATTGTGAGCTAGAGAAATAAGAAGCTCTGAAGGCTTAGTATTAAAACAATGTGATTTTGCTCATCTATAGGAGATATAGTATAGATATCCTATATTTCTGTAAATGAGATAAGATCTGCCCTCACCACTAAAGATGACCCATAGTTGAAGCACATGGATTGAGTTTACTGCCAGGAAATGAAGCAGGGGTGCTGATGAGATCATTAACTTTTTGAACAAATGGCACTCCAAGTCAGAAGTATTCCAAAATCCTTTTCAGGTGGAAGTCTAAACCAAAAGCCTTACTTTAGCCAACAAATTCCTCCATTATTTTTCTTTAACAAATGTCTTTTTTATTGAAAATATCAAACTTACATTAAGTGAAAGATGATAAGATCTCATTATACTTATCATAATTGACACTGGAATATAGTAAAATCCTAAGTGATAAGATATGTGGTATGGAGAAGTAAAAAATAACTATAATCAAAGGAGCCTTTAAGGCCACGATGACCTCCATCTATCAAACAGAGAATAAGATTTTCTGAAAAGGGTTCAGTTGGTATACCTCTTACGTATTCTGTCTGAGGTCAATATCTGATGAACTATTCGGACACAATGATTGAACTAAAAAATATATTGCCACACAAGATAATTTATAGCAGAAAAGACAAATTTTGATATTTAGATAGCTAAACCTAAATGAATCATTATAATAGTTCTGGGGATTCATATAAAATAAAAGAGGTATTGTTAAGTAAAAAACTGTGACATGTCTGATTACAAGTTGTCTTGTGCAAGATGCTAGCCATAATTTATATATATGTTTGGACAGAACACAAAACTCTGGGTCAGATACAAAGACACAAAATAGCAGCCAGAGCAATACCCGGTGTCAGTTCTTAATGTCCCAATTCTCACAAAGTGACATGATATGAGAGCCAGACATATCTGTGCATGCAATAGACTGTCCCACAGGAAAGAAACAGCAAAATTGTGATACTCAGAATTTTAATGGGCTAGCTAACACATCTGTTCACCCTCGCTTTTGGAAAGAGACAAGAAAATTTGGGGGGAACGGTGGAGAAGTTGTCTCCCTTATTTTATATTAAAATATATTATACATATTATTATTATTGAAATATAGTGAACATAAAATATTATACTAGTTTCAGGTGTTCAACATAGTGATTTGTACTTTACACAGCACTCACACAGTAGGTACCATCTGTCACCAAACATTATTACATTGTTGACTATATTCCCTATGTTGTACTTTTCATCCCTGTGACTTATTTATTTTATAACTGGAAATTTGTATTTCTTAGTCCCCTTCACCTCTTTTACTCATCCTCTCCAAACCCCAAGGTGTCTCTTTTTAATACCATCAAAGGTAAGCAAATAACTTTGAGGGAAAGGAAGAGGACTTTATTATTTTGGAACGTCTCTGGAATCTCTACCTTTTAGGAGACAGTATGTCTAGCTTCAAGATATATTTGCTGTTCAAACTTTCCCTTTGCCTGGAAGGCCCAGACTACTCAGGAATGCAAGATATCCATGGAAAGAAAATGTTCTAATAGACATACTCTAGGATTTTATATATATTTAATATATATTTAAAATATTAAAATATTAAATATTTTAATTATTATATATTTAAATTTTATATTTGTAGTTTAAATAATCTCAGCTAAAATATGTATATACATAGTTTAAATGATCTCAGCAAACAAGGAGTTGAGGATAGGGAGGAGAACAAGGGAATAGGAGACATGAAGTGTTCTAAAGGATTCATCTTCAAGAGGGAAGGGAAGAGAAATAAAAATCTGTCTCTAGAGAAATATTTCTTTTTCCACTTTTATTTTGACACTACAGAAAATGCCATCTGGGGCGCCTGAGTGGCTCAGTTAGTTAAATGACTGACTTTGGCTCCAGTCATGATCTCATGGTTCGTGAGTTTGAGCCCTGCATTGGGCTCTCTGCTCTCAGTGTGGATCCTGCTTTGGGTCCTCTGTCTCCTCTTTCAATAATAAATAAACATTGAAAAATATATTTATAAAAGAAAATGTTATTGAAATTAAATATGATAATGAAACATAAGATTCCTTTTCTTTATTTTCTTTATTACTTAAATCTGTAGTAAACAACAACACTAGAAAAGAATGTGGTACTCTCATGTTCTGAAAACAGATGTTTTTGTATATATGTTTTATATTGTTGCTATAGAAAATTATTTCAAGATGTCTGTTAGGATTATGTTTTAACTAATACATCAGATAAAATGTAAGAAAGGAAAGGCATGATATTAAAAAGATTTTTTTAAACATCTGAAGACAAAATCAAAGTTTAAATTATAATTACCGAATCAAATAAAGAAATTGTAACTTTCTTTTCAACCTTGTTACCTCTTACAAATAATGCTATTCAAACATTTTATAATATTTCTAAATAAATAACAATATATATGTAAAAAATGAAAAAATCTAGAAATATTATGCATAAAAAGCATGACTACTAACTAGAATTCTTTCCCATTGGGTATTCATTGTTTACAACGGCCAAATAAAACTGAAGCAACAGCAAAAAAAGACTTATGAGAGTGTATTTTTCTCCAGGGCATCATTATGCAAAAAACATAATAATAGAAATGTTCCTAGCAACCTAAGCTTAGGTCATTTTTCTAATCCTCATTGAAGGACAATTTCAAAGACTTTCAACAATGGGATCTGTACAGGAGGAAAATGTTGGGTGGAAGAGTGAAAACAAAAAAACATCACTGACTTTTCATTAACTGTTTTCATACACTTTGAATGAAATTTAACTGGGAGTTTTTCAGATTATATTATTTGTACCAAAGATATATATATATATGTGTGTGTATATATATGTGTGTGTGTGTGTGTATAGATAGATTATGTATATATATAGATTATGTATGTAGATATGCATATATACGCACATATACATATATGTGTGTATATATGTAGATATGTATACATATATATGTGTATATATGTAGATATGTACACATATGCATATATATTTCCTTTCCCCTACCTGAGTGTCCCCAAATCTCTTATCATACATTCAGTGTCACAGGTCCTACATCCCTATATGTGTATATATATATATATATATATATATATATACACACACACATATGTGTACATATCTACATATCTATACATATAGATATATTTAGATTACCTTAATTCTATCTCTGTCCACTCTTTTACATATTATTTTAATATATTTTATGTATTAATTTGCTGAATATTGTTTATGTTATTAATTTGAACAAGATAAATTAAAAGAATGGGACAAGCATTCCAGCAGGGAGACAAAGATATCCATTTCCATATGAACAGCATTGGTATTAAAAGTGTAAACCGTAATGAGAAGTATCAACAACAGATGTTCTTGAAATATCTCTGGCACAAGGTAATCACCAATGACAAAATGAGCTCTGCAATAATAAGACAATCCTACATGTCAGTATATCGAGAAATGTCCTGTAAAATGTTTATCTAGAAAGAAAATGGCCTGCAATATGTTGAAATTTGTTAAAAAAAAAAAAAAACTCCAGCATGTTTTACTTCCCTAAACAGTGTGCAGTCACTTATAAAAGAATAAATATTTTACAAGTAAAATATTATGACCCTTTCCGTGCACATCATTATTTTAAGCACCTATTTAAAAACAAAATCTGTGGCGCCTGGGTGTCTTAGTCAGTTAAGCATCCGACTTCGGCTCAGGTCATGATCTCGCAGTTGAGGGGTTCGAGCCCCGTGTTGGGCTCTGTGCTGACAGCTCAGAGCCTGAAGCCTGTTTCAGATTCTGTGTCTCTGCCCCTCCCTTGTTCACACTGTCTCTCTCTGTCTCAAAAATAAATAAACATTTTTTAAAAATTTGTTTTTAATTGTAAAGTTTGCAGACACAGTTTCCTCTCCCCTACCTGAGTGTCCCCAAGTCTCTTATCCTACGGTCCGTGTCACAGGTTCTACATCTCTATTGACTACAAGGCAATTCTCAAGTCTTTAGAGCTGCTTTTCAAAGGAAATACATTTTCCTTTTTATTTTTTTAAGTTTATTTTTGAGAGAGAGAGAGAGAGAGAGAGAGAGAGAGAGAGAATGCACACCCACAAGGAGGGGGGAGGGCAGAGAGAGAGAGGGAGAGCAAGAACCCCAAGCAGCCTCCATACTCATTTTCTTTTCTAAAAGAAACACATTTTGATGTGTTAACAATCCAAATAAGTACAGATACTCAGTCTCCAGGTAGTAGACATTTTCCTTTTTGCTTCCTTTAGTAAGGCTCTTTAAAAGGGTCAAATTACCGGGCGCCTGGGTGGCTCAGTCGGTTAAGCGGCCGACCTCAGCTCAGGTCATAATCTCACAGTTCATAGGTTGGAGCCCCGCATCAGGCTCTGTGCGGACAGCTCAGAGCCTGGAGCCTGCTTCTGATTCTGTGTTCCCCTCTCTCTCTGACCCCTCTCACTCACATTCTGTGTCTCTCTAAATAAATAAATAAACGTTAAACAATAAAATAAAGGGTCAAATTACTTAGGGGCACCTGGGTGGCTCAGTAGGTTAAGCATACAACTTCGACTTCAGCTCAGGTCATGATCTCACAGTTGGTGAGTTCAAGCCCTGTATTGGGCTCAGTGTTGACAGTGCAGAGCCAGCTTCAGATTCTATGTCTTCCTCTCTCTCTGTCCCTCCCCTGCTTGCACTATCATGCTTTCTCTTAAAAATTAAAAAAATAAATAAAGGGTCCAATTACTTAAAATTTCTGGATAAATGAATGGCCTGATGCCTTTCCGTGATCACTCAGTTTTAATGATTCCTCTGTACAATAAATGCCAATTTTTTGATTTAAAGATTTCCCCCAACAACTAAAGACAGAGAATTTGAGTAGATTTCAGAAAATAGACTAGATTTTATTTTACTTAGTTCAATGGAATGATGAGGTTCCATTAGAAAGGTAGTTTAAAATAATCAATATAAGGAAATATTTCCCATTTAAAGGATATATTGGAGGTATTTATTTGTGCCTTATGGTCCAGCTAAGACTGAATATTGTAAAGTTACAGGAAAACTTGGAGTTTTAAATGAACTCCAACTCATTCCAACTCCTTTAAAAGGAGCCAGACTTTTCAAATAAATGAAAGTAAAATCTCATAAAAAATCATGTATAAACGTACTCCTCCACTCAGACAACCCTCTGTCTACTGGTTAAAATACTTACTTACTCTAACTTCTCAGTTTCTCTATTTTTCCAATCCTTATCTGGCTGTATACTTCTACACCTAAAATTTCCTTAGGCTGACTTATTTATGATTTGTAGAGTTAGGCTCAAATACAAGTTAAAGACACCATCTTCCAGACTGCCAAATCTGTTCAAGACGTCTGATACCAATTACAAGTTTAAGGGTCCCCAGGGTCACCTTCACATTGGATCAACTACCTACAATTTCAGGGGTCTCCACAGACTCTCAGTTTTGGTAATCTCCTAGAATGGCTCACTGAACTCAGAAAAGCACTATATTTACAATTACAGTTTTATTATAGCAAAATGATAAAAATTACTATGTCAAAGAAAGAGCAACACAGGGTAAAGAGTGAGAGTTTCAAACATGAAACTCTTACCATCTTGGGGAATATGTCACCCTTCCAGCACCCAAGTATGGCAATTCTCAGTGTTGCCAACCAAAACACCTCACCTTTGACCTTGGTATGATTGATTGAATCATGCTCCTGTGGGTGAACTCAATCTCCAGCATACTTCTACCCCAGAACTTGAATTGATGTCACATGCTCAAAACCTCTGATTACAGGGTTTGTCTTTTAGACATAGACATCCTACACCCTTAATCATTGTGTTAGCTAAAACTACCAATGGGCCCACCTTGAGTCACCTCATCATATCAAGTGTGGTCTGAGGGACTCTGAATAACAAAGACTCCAACCATTTGAGGAATTCCAAAGAGTTAGAGGTAACCTTCCAAGAGCTGGGAGTAAAGTGTTAATTCTTCACTACATGGTGATGCATTATGGTCCATGTTCTTAAGGTCTTTCCATGCTCTTTAGTGTCTTTTATGTTTTGTTTTGTTTCCTCTCTCTCTCTTTTTTAAGTTAAGTTTGGGTGACAATAGCTAAGGAGCATCCTTTGTCTCTATAATCTTTCAGCTACGCCCATTCTTCCCTCTGGCCTAGCCTTAGGGAGGGGAAAATTGTGAACCACTACCTTCTCTGTTTTTCATCCTTACTAGATTAAATTATATGAAATTTCCATTTTTTAAATTGTCAAACATTGTGAATTCCATGTAGTTCAACCTATCTGATGACTAAATTAAAGATATTCCACTATTCAAGGGTGACATAATTTGGAAATGTATGCTAAAAATTCTTTAATTCTATCTCTTCATTACATTAAGATTCAGCTTTAACCAAAAGTGTCATTACCCTCAGCATATGAAAGAAATCATGTTTGATTCTGCAGGAACAAATAAATTGAAACATTACCATCAGTACATATATTTAGATAAACATTCCTACAACTCCGAAAAAAGAAGCTAGAGAACTGAATGGAAGATGAGACAATTGCCCATCTAAAAGAAATTTTTTGAATGACACTATTTTTCTTCAGTGTTGTAGGAATTTTCCATACATCTTGTAAGTGGTAAAATTAATTAGATAGTATTTCAAGCGTAACTGTAGGAGAAGGCATAAGGCATTTGTTTTTTTCTTTTTGAACTGCAGTAGAGGTGTTAAACTTCAGTTAGTCAATAAAATACAGAATAGAAAAAAGAAAGAAAACATAAGTATTTTTACCCCTTGTTTTTAAAATATTAAAACATTTTTTTTCTGCACAGCAAAGGAAACAATCAAAAAAACTAATAGGCAACCGACAGAAAGGGAAAAGATAGTTGCAAATGACATATCGGATAAAGGGCTAGTATCCAAAATCTACATGGAACTCACCAAACTCCACACCCAAAAAATGAATAATCCAGT
>JAQQST010001504.1:0-12455 GCA_028646485.1 Cryptoprocta ferox | reverse complement strand
CCCCTGCGTGCATGCCCCCCCGCGTGCATGCCCCCTGCGTGCGTGCCCCCCCCGCTTGCCTGCCCCACGGTACATGTGCCCCCCTGTGTGCATGTCCCCCTGCTGCGTGCCCCCCTGCATGCGTGCCATGTGCGTTTTCTTCTGGTGATCGTCACCATCTTGCCCAGGAACACGGCAGCCAGCTCTGATTTAACAGCAAGGGTGTTTGCCATTTTCCTTTTGCCTTTTGGTCTCCTATTTCCGTTCTCCCCCGCCCCCCATGCTGCCACCGATTGTAGCCAAATGTATTTTATGCTTGAGAAGACTTGTCATAGTTCACCTGAGAAAGGATATAAGCTCCAAATGACATTGTCGACTTCCGGTGCAGTTGTAAGCTAAGAAAATACTTGGAAAGCACTGTGACTCGTAGCATCATACAGGTGATGCGCTGTGACTGTTGGCGGCCCGCAGTCCATCAGAACAGCCAAAGTACGTTGTGACGTAGCGTGCAGTTCTCGAACGTTGTGAAGTGGGGTGTGCATGTTTGACTAGATGGGGCCGGGACCCACGGTGGCCCTAGTCCTCAGGCTGCGGGGCGGGGTCACCCGGTTTGCTGAGCAGCCTCGGGGCCTGGTCTGTGAGTGATGCCCACGGCCCCGCTCCCAACCCACGTGGCCTGTGTTTCTGCCACTCTCTAGAACGCCCAACTCCAGCGCCCATCCGGCCGTGCGTGCAGATGCCATGCACCTCGTCTGTCTGTGTTCTGTCCGTCTCCATTTTCACAGTGGCCCTTTCTCTCTTGGTCTCCATCCTGTCCAGAGCACACCATGGCAACCCCCCTGGAGGATGTTGGCAAGCAGGTGGGTAGGTCCTGCCCACTTCCGGTGGCCCTGTAGGGTCTCCCCGGAGCCTCGCGTCACCTGGCATTCCTGGTCCGTGTCTCCTCCAGGTGTGGCGGGGTGCCCTGCTCCTGGCAGACTACATCCTGTTCCGACAGGACCTCTTCCAGGGACGCACCGTGCTGGAGCTCGGGGCGGGCACGGGGCTGGCCAGCATCATCGCAGCCACTGTGGCGCAGACGGTCTATTGTACAGGTAAGCCCGCCGCCTCGGGCTGCGGGGTCGCCGTCCCTTCCTAGGGAGTGCGCTGACTGTCAGAAAGGGGGGTGGCTGGGCCTTAGCTGCTGTTGATTTTGCCGTCCGGTTCTGCTGCTTTCTCTGCCCTCCGGCCGCAGCCGCAGTGCAGGACCCCTCACGCTCCGGGAGGCCTGGCTGCCCGGTGGCACCCCACTCGCACCCCGTCACCCCAGGAAAGAGCAGACGTCTCAGAGGACCTCGGGGAGTAAGCCTTTTATAAGGCTTGAAAGCGGGCTTATCATTTTTCCTCGATTGTAGAAATCTTGCCTACGTTTTGTGGAAACTTTCTAGGATGGCAAATACAATTTACCCAGATCCATTCAACGGTGTGCAGTTTATGGAGTGCCCGCCCGCGATCTGCCAGACAGGGTCCTGGATGTTAGACAGGGTCCTGGATGCAAGAGAGCCAGGAGCGGGTAGAACGGGTCACGTCGCTGTCTGCAGGGGGCTTTGCGATCATCACTTTACCTGTTTGTGTGGTTTTTTTTTACAGCCCTGTCCCTTGGGGTTCTTTTCTGTGGTTTTTTGTTTTTTTTAATGAGTGCACCCAATCCCAGACAGTAGCTGAGATCACACTGTTTCGTGCTGTGTGTTGCCAAAAATGTCGAAAAACATTTTTTCAAGAGCATTTTCCAAAGTCACTACAAATTATTTATAAATATGACTTTTAATGACCAGGTAATATTCCCCCCCCCTTTTTTTTTAAACCATTTTCCTATTTCTGGGCATTTTGGTTGTTGCCGTGTGTTTAGGTGTTTTGTGTCTGTCTGTTTTGCAATTGTCCATTGCACCGCGGTGAGTGTGCCCCACTGTCTGATAGTCCCCCGGCTCGACTCCTAGAAGCAGGTGGGACCCTTTTTAAGCTTTTACTTCATATTGCTGAGGGATTTCTCTTTCAGTTTCTTCTTTTGAAATAATATTAGACTGGGGCACCCAGGTGGCTCAGTCGGTTAAGCGTCCGACTTCCACTCAGGTCATGATCTTGCAGTTTGTGAGTTCAGCCCCGCGTTGGGCTCTGTGCTGACAGCTCAGAGCCTGGAGCCTGTTTCGGATTCTGTCTCCTCCTCTCTCTGCCCCTCCCCTGCTCATACTCTGTCTCTCTATGTCTCTCGATAATACATTTAAAAAAAAAAGTTTAAAAAAATTGAAATAATACTAGACTGGCATGGAAACTGCTAAAATATTGCAGCAAGAGCCGTATAGCCCTCCCCCCGCTCCCCGCAGCAATGAGTCTTACGTGACGTAGTTCAGGCAGCTTCCCACGGGAGCAGGGCCCTCAGCTGCCTGCTGGCCCGACGCTGGACGTGGGGACCCGTTCGTAGGAGAGGAGTAGCTCCTCAGCTAGTGCCGCTGTCCCTCAGACCGTGAGTGGCTGCCAGGCAGGAAGGGGCATCTGCTGCCGCGGTCCACATTTCGTCAACGCCTAGTCCGCTTTGCATCTGAGACCGGAAAGGGAAGCCAGGGGTGGCCTGGGGCGCGGGCACGCTTGGCAGGCCCTGTGCAGCAGCCGCTGGCCGGGACTCTGTGGGGCAGCACCCCCTCTGCTCCATCGCTGGGCAATCATGCCTGCTGCCAGCGAGCACTTCCCAGAGTCAGGCTGCAACGCAGCCCGCGGGGGCTGTGCCCTGTGCCTGGTGCCCGGCGGCAGGACGTGACCGAGATGTCGTGCCCGAGAGGGAGGTTCCCCGGCACAAGGAAGACAGCTTGCGTCCAGCCCACAGCCTCTCGTGGGCTTCAGCACCTGCTCATGACTTCACAGCGAGCCTGCGCATTCGCCAGGGAGCCAGGCACCATGCCTTGTGGGTGGGCCGACCAGGCTCAGGCGGCTGGCTGGCCCCAGGTCATGCACATGGCGACCCGTTGTGTGGGGGTGGGGAGGGCGCCGGTGGCTCACCCTGTTCTCCATGCAGCACGCTTCCAAGAGCTCCCTCAGCGGCCGGCAAAGGGATAAGTGGGGGGGCAGCTCCAGGGCTCTGATCTCCCACCGCCCCCCTCTGCCAAAGCGCTCTCCTCGCTCCCGTTTCCTGTGTTAGAATCCCATCGGGGTCTGTTTGAACAAGGACTGCCGTAAAGACCGAGAAGCTGTGGGCCACACACTGTCAGTGTCCAGGGTCCAGGGAAGGGGTAGGTGGGCCCCTGCGGTGAGCGGGGAGCCCCCCACAGCCAGGCTGGGCGCGCTCCCCCAGTCAGCAGTGGGCGATGGGACAGTCTGGGCATTCGCGGCCCTAGTGGGCCCGCACATGTCACCACACGGCCTTCGGAACCTTCCACACGTATGTTGTCCTGACTGAAAATTAAGTTTTGGTCCACTGCCCCCCCGCCCCGTGCCCCATCAAGGACGCACTGACTGACTGGGTTCTGCCGAAATGGTGAGAGACGCCACCTCGTCAGAGCAGGGGAGGCTCAGGACACATGGAGGGCCGAGACGGCGAGTCATGCACGAGAGAACGTGCCTCCGGCTTGTTGAACCTGCTCCGTGTCTGAGCTGGTCACATCCGGACACCCGCGTCTGTCACACAGCTGACCGCGCCGGGAGCCCTCGCCCTCCCCTGTGGAGCGTGCGTAGAGTCTGTCCCCACCAGCACTGCCGTCTGTTACGTGAGGGGAGGGTCGGCAGGAAGGGCCTGAGGGGCGCACGCTGAGTTGCGGCGCACGCAGGAGACACCCTGCCCTTCGTCCGGTCCTGCCTGCAGTCGTGCTGTCGGCCTGGCTCTCTCCGGACGGACTCCTGGCACGACCGCATGGTGACGGCTGGGGCTCTATGACGTGCCCTTCTGTCGCTCCAGATGTCGGTGCAGATCTCTTGGCCATGTGCCAGCGAAATGTTGCCCTCAACGGCCACCTGACTGCCGCTGGAGGTGAGCCTGCTGGGCCCAGCCGGGTGGGGGTTCCGGGCAGGCGGGACGGGCACCCTGTACCGTGACACTGGGAGAGGGGTCTGCCCACCGCCCTCCGGGCACAGCCCTGGCTTCCCGGAGCTTCGCATCCGTGGACTCTGCCCTCCCGCCCTCTCCTCCTCCCCACACCCCCTGCCATGTCCCGTGTCAGCTCACTCCCTCCTGGACGCCACAGCGGCCCCCACCTGGGCTCCCAGCTCCTTGTGTGACCCGCCCAAGGGGTCCTCCGTGATGCGTCTGGAGTGAAGTTGGAGGCCTGACCCCGTTAGTCCCCACTGAAAATCTCCCGGGTCAAGTCCGAGCTCTCCCTCTGGCTCCTCACCCTTGTCGTCTGGCCCCTGCCTGCCCCTCCTCCCTTTTCCAGCCCTCGTCCAGCGAGCTGGGCACCCCGGTCACGAGCTCTGCCCTCTCCCGGACCGTCCCTACCCCCGCAGAATCCAGTGACGGATGCCGGCGGCCGCGCCTCACTCACTGCTGCACCCAGACCCTTCCCGGGCGGCCGGGGCGCTTTCCCACTCCGATCAGGTCACTCCAGCCCGCAGGCCTCAGGCCCTCCCGCCGTCTCCCGCTGCTGTCTGAGTGGACCCCAAACTCCTCCGCTCGGCCCGGGTCCTGCTAGGGTCTGGCCCCGCCACCCGGTCCCTGCCTCAGGGGGCTCCCTCCGTTCTGGTCCCCGTGGCCTGTCTGAGCTTCTCTTCCGGGCCTTCGTGCTGCTGTTCCTAATCATGCTCAGAACTCCAGACGAGGTCACGGCTCCCTACCAGAGCCTCGTTTCACCTCGAACCACTGCATTTTGACGAGTCTGGGACTGGTTGGTCTGCGTCTGACACCCCACTGGGCCGCGGGGCCTGTCTGATCCCCTGTCACATTGTTATTGAACACCTAAAGTCAACTAGGGCGGAAGGGAAGGAGCAGGTGTGACCCACCTTCTCTTTGGAGCCTTCCCTACACCCCCGTCTGACGCCTGAGCAGCTCTCTCCCTCTGTGCCCAGCAGGTCCTCGTCCTCAGCACAGTGCCCTGACCAGCCAGTCTCTCCTGGGCTGCTGGTCCCCGAGGACAGGGACATGTGTCATAAACCTTGGTATTCCCCGCGTCTGGTGCCTAGCACGCCGTGCTGAAGGGACGGAGGGATGGAGGGATGTCGGTGTAGCACGGGGAGGGCTGTCTTCTTCCCCGGTTGTTATTCGAGTGTGGACGTTCTGCCTGCTTTTGCTCCTGCAGGCGGCGTAGTTAAGGTCAAAGAACTGGACTGGCTCCGAGATGACCTGTGCACAGGTGCGCGCCTCCCCGTCCCCCGTCCCGATGGACTCCCGGCCCCTTGTCCTTCCTACCTCCCTGTGGCCTGGGCCGAGCCGCAGCCACTCTTTCCATCGGCTGATGAGCGTCAGCTGCCAGCATCTTCCACCCGCTCTGCCACTCAGACTCCGGGGTCCCTGTACAGTAGGCAAGGTGGCCCCTGAGCCACAGGTGAGGCCTGACGCTCGGGGCAGAGCACCTGCCCGGAGCTGGGAAGCCGCCTGGCACACGGCTCTCTGTCCCGTCCACAGGACAGGGTCCCCGGGTGGGGGAGTTTTCTGAATTGATCATCCAGGCTGGGTCAGAGCTGCGTGCTTGTGGGAACCGCGCTCATTGTGTAAAAACGTCCTTCGCTCTCAGGTCTCAGGTGGGAGAGTCATTGCTTGTTGAGGTCCATCACCCGCCGAGCACTCAGCACTGTAGCCCTGGACGCCTCCAGCCATCCTTGAGGGCAGTGTCTAGTAGCTCCCACTCTCCTGTGAAACTGACCCAGAGAGGGGAAGCAGCTTCCTCGGGGCCACACAGCAGTTCACGGGGCAGCAGTGCCTGCCCCAGGGTGGGGAGCCAGACCCCCGGCAGCCACCCGGGCCTGCCTCGCGGTGCACAGAGTGGCCTGTCCTCCTTCACAGACCCGGAGGTCCCCTTCAGCTGGTCACAGGAGGACGTGTCCGACCTGTACAGCCACACCACCATCCTGCTTGCGGCCGAAGGTGAGGCGTCCCGGTCGCGGTGCCTGCGGTTTCCAGCCTGAGCGCTGTGGCCGCGGCACGTTTACAGGGACTAGGTGCGGTGCTGGGGGTCCTCCCGGGGCACATCTCCCCGTGGGGGCGGGTTTTCCCCTCACGCCCATTTCCCCCCACCACAGTGTTTTACGACGATGACCTAACCGATGCGCTGTTTACCACCCTGTCCCGCCTCGCTCACAAGCTCAAGAACGCCTGCACGGCCATCCTGTCCGTGGAGAAGAGGTGAGCCCCCCCCAGGCGAGTGCGCGCCTGCCTGCACTGTCCTGACGCTCACGGATGGGGCACCTGCTGTGTGCCAGCCGGTGCCGCCCCTGCCACACGTGACCTCATGCCACCCGCCTGGCAGCCCCGTGCGTACATGCTGCCGCCCCACCTTGCAGGTGGCGAGGAAGGCGGAGGGGCGGCGGGGAGCCTGTCAGGCTGGCCTGTGAGCGGACGAGCACTTGGACGCAGCTGCTCCGAGGACGCGTGGCCACCGCGCTGTCGAGGGCCTCTCTTTCCACATGTCCCCTCCGGGTGCTGTCTCCTCGGCACCCCAGGCCTCTGTCTCTCTCCTGTCCTGACTGCAGACGGAGCCCCTCGATCCTGAAGCACGGGGCTCCCGTTCCGGGAGTGTCCATTTCATGGTAGAAGCAGGCACCCCACAGTTTTTCCCATCGTATGGTGGACCACGTCTTGTCTTTTTTTTTTTCATATTTATTTATTTTTGAGAGAGCGCAAGCAGGGGAGGGGCAGAGAGAGAGGGAAGGAGGATCGGAAGCAGGCTCTGTGCTGACAGCCGCGAGCCCACCGTGGGGCTCGAACTCACCAACTGTGGGATCATGATCTGAGCCGAAGTTGGACACTCAAACAACCGAGCCACCCAGGCGCCCCAGCCCACAGCCTTTCAAAGGCAAGTCACAGTATGTAGCAAAAGCCATAAAGCCCAGGCACCCGGCTGGATCAGTCGGTAGAGCCTGCCACTCTTGATCCCGGGGTTGTGAGTTCAGGCTCCACAGTGGGTGTAGAGATGGCTTACAAATAAAATCCAAAGAAAAAAGCCGTAAAACCAAACATACTTAGCGAGCCAGCAGTCCGGCATCTAGAAATCCGCCCTGTGGAAGCGATCATGGCTGTGCCCGCACCGTCCTTCTGGGCGCACCTACCACAGCCGAGTTCGTGCCCATCATGTCGAGGAGCCCCGTTGAGGCTCGTTGAGGCTCGTGTGACCACTGCCGGCATGTGTGTCTCACTCGGATACTGGTTTTATTGACCACCAAGGGAGAACTCGAGACCGTCCGGAAAAGTTGAACCCCGACTGAATGTTGGAATGATAAAGAATTATGAAATCTGGTTTAGGGGAGACAAAGAAACAGAAAAGGCTCTGCCGTAGTGGCGTTAGCTTTTTACCAGTGTCGTCCGAGTGTGCGGGGAGGCAGAGGCCTCGGCGGTGCGAGCTGGTGGTGGCAGAGGCCGGCGTTCATCCCTCTGTTGGAAATTCTTCGTAGTGAAAGGTCTTGGGAAGCACAGGGAAAGAGGCAGAGAAGTTGAGTTTCAGGTCAAATCGTGTTGCCGGTTGGGGTGTAGAAATGGCGGAGCGGCCGGGCCGGAAGGGCTCTGGAAGGACCCGTTGGAGGTCGCCGCTCTGACGGCTCCTGGCCCACCGCCTCCCCGCAGCCTTCCGAGGCCACTGCTCGGAGGCTCCTGCCCTTCGTCCGCTCAGCGCGTCCATGGCCGTGGAGGGGGAAGGCGGGCAGCAGGCTGTGTTCTGTGTCCGCCTCCCGCACCGCTTTGCAGCTCGGGGCGGGGCCCGCCCTTCTTTGGGCAGCGGTGTCTCAGGCGCCCGACTCCACCTCCCCGAGCCTCAGTTTCCACGTCTGTGAAGTGGAAGTGGTTGCGGGCTCGCCTGCAGCTCGGGAAGGAAGGGCGCTCGGGGGCGCGCGGCGGGCACCTGCCGGCGAGAGGGCGAGCCTGTGTGTCGGCGGCCCGTTTGCAGGCTGAACTTCACGCTCAGACACCTGGACGTCACGTGCGAGGCGTACGAGCACTTCCGCTCCTGGCTGCGGCGGCTGGAGAGGCGTGCGGACGGCCGGCTGCGCTTCGCCGTGGAGCGGCTGGAGGCCTCCTTCCCGCAGCTGCTGGCCTACGAGCGCACCCGGCAGCTGGTAGGTGCGGGCCTGGCTGCCGTGCGCGCCGCCGCCCACCCCGGGCCCCCCCAACACGCGTGCCGGGGCGGAGGGGCGCGCGCGGCCGGGGCTGGGGTCTCGCCGCCCTGTGGGGCCACCGGCTCTGCACGTGGGCCTGCGGGCCGCGCGTCACCCTGGACCTCCGGGGACGTTCTGTCCCTGCGGGGACTTCAGGCCCGGGAGGAAGCGGGGCGCGCGCAGGAGGTGGTTGGGGACGCAGGAAGTCAGTCGGGGGGCACGTGGCGGGGTTCTCGATGCAAGAGCCCCAGTGCCGGAGGCCACACCTTCGCCGTGGGAATGTGCTGGCCTCCCAGACTGGGCCGGCTTGTCTGATGACCGGTGGCCCTTCCGACCAGGCCCCCTGGGTCCATCGGAACAGGCCTGAGTAACCGTCCTAGTTACTCACCGGTACACGGCCGGTGCCACCCAGCCCCTTCCTCCCCGGCCTCAGGTGATGCCACGACCAGGTGAGTCACCTGCCAGGCAGCACGAGCTGGGGCCTAATCACTTCCTGTTAGAGTTTAAACTCTCCTCGTGGGGGAAATCTGGGAAGTCAGAATTACCCTTGAAAATCACTTACAGCTGCTGGGTGCTGCGGTCCGAGGCCTGGGATTAGCGTCTTTGCTCTCCTTGCCTGTGGCTGGGGGCGCCCTTTCTCTGGGTGTCTAGCTCTGAGGAGGAGAGGGCAGCATGAGGGCCCACTGGGAGCCCTGAACTTGCGTGGTTGCTGTGGGTGAGGAGCGGCCTTGTGTTTAATGCCTCCAGGCCGCCTCCCCAGAGACAGCAAACAGTCTGCCCCTGCCCGTGAGGACTCGAGGTTTCCACTAGGAACTCGGTGTGTGTTTGCAGCTTCTCCACCTGCCCCTGTTAGGAGTGTGCATGTGAGGGGGGAAGTCAGCAGTCATGGGCGTGGCACTTAAAGCCCCCCCAGGTGGAAAGCGGTGGCTCACTGCCATTCTGCTGGCCCATCTCGATTGTGCGACCTCCCGGTGCGTCTTGGGTTAATGCCAGGACTTGTCATCCTCCGTGGTGAGGCAGGAAGAGCCCCCCAGGGCAGCAGAGGCAGGGGGCCTGCTCCCCCCTGCGGTGAGCCACGCCCCTCTCTGGCCCGGGGGTCTCCTCTGCGCACCTCAGGAGCCCCTGCTCTCTCTGTTCGCTGCAGGAGCTCTGGGGGATCTCTGTGGAGCCGGTGATGTGACCCATCGCACCCCAAGCCCGGCTTCTCGACTATTCTCAGAGTACATTTCTAATAAAACTAAAAGCTTGCAAAGTGATGCGCTTGAAATTTTATCATTTTCAAGACACGGCCAGTGTACTTGACAAGCCCCAGGACAGTTTTCTGGAGGCTGTCGCCCCCCGCAGCAGCTGGGGACGCTCTTGCTCCGGGGGCTGGAAGTGCGTTTCGCCTGTGTTTCCCGCGCTGCTGGCTTGTCGTCCGCGCTCCAGGGATGTTTCCAGAGCTGTGAGCCAGCTCGGGCAAACGGTCTCAACTTGATTCCACTTGAATGGATTACTCAGCGGTCCCTGGGGGGTAGGGGACCCAGGGCCAGGCCAGGGGCATTTAGTGCCCCAAGCTGTTACCTGTTTACAGACGTGTTTCATGTCCTCACCACAACTGTGGCAGTGACACCACACAGAACGAGTCACAGCAGCCTCGTTTCCTTCCAAGGCTGCCTGTACTCTGTCCCTGTCCCTCCGGGAGGCCCCTTCAGAGGAGGCGGCAGGAACTGGCCCGGTGGCCTTTATTTTCTGTTCTAACTCTTTAGAACCAAAATTGCGTGAGCTTAGAACAGAAGGAGTCGCTCTTCCCCGCCCATGTGGCTGTTCCGGGATCCGTGCCACGTCACGGCCCTGCCTCCCTCCCAGAGCCCAGCATCCCCTCCTCCCCTGGGGCTCCCTGCTCAGCTCACATCACAGGAGCATGTCTCTGTCTGGTTTTTTATGCCTTTCTCTGTGGCCCTCTTGTCTCCACCCCTTCCTGTTGCTTTACGCCCTTTCCCACCATCCCTCCGGCCCTCCCTCCCCCACTCCTGCTCCCTGGGCCCTCCCTGCACAGCCCATTCCCACCTTGCTGCTCCTGCATGCCTGGACCCCGGGCCAGCGTGTCCCCCTGCCTGCCCACTACAGCCCACGTGGCCTCCTGGTATCTCTCTGCCTCTCCAGCTCTGTTCGGACGCCAGGTTAACTCCCCGCACCTTCCCAACAGCCAGGACACTAGTAGCCTGGTTATACCCATTGAACAGTTGAGAAGACTGTGGCTCTAAACGGACAACATCACCATGCGTCAGGGCCCTGTCTGTCTTAAATATCCACGTATTCCTGGCACACGGTCTGGCCCAAAGTAGTACTCAACACACACTGTCGAATGAGCAACTAACAGGAACTGTGCTGGGGACGGGGTTTCCCGGTTGCAGACGTTGTTGCCTCCAGGGGCCTTTGGCAAGGTTGGCAAAGGTTTTGGTGGTCACACCTTGGTGAAGTGGGTGCTACTGCCCAGGGATGCCGCTAACCATCCTGCAGTGCAGAGGACGGCCCCCAGAGGGCAGCAGTGAGAGCCGGGTCAGGGAGAATGCCGTCTTCTTTAGGGAAGAACGACGGGTCTCAGCGGAACGTGCAGTGAACAAGTCTCACACTCCCCTCTGGGAGTGGGAAGGAGGCCCACACACATCATCTCTAAGTCTTACAAAGACCCTAGCGGGCAGAAGCCATCCCCACTTCACACACGAGAAATCTGAAGTTCAGAGCAGTTAAGCCACTTTGCCGACCTCACACAGCTGCCAAGCCACAGAGTCGGGCTCGGAGCCCACGCTCCCCGCACTTTGCCACAGCGAGTTTCCCGGACCACCGGCGGCGGCGGCAGCCCCAGCCCAGGCCTGCTGCGGAATCTGTTCCTTGACAAGAGCCCGGTGATTTGTGCACGGCGAGCAGTACAGGAAGCATAGCCTTTGAGCCCTTCCCACTTCCCGGGGTCCCGACACAAGCCCTCCCGGACAGACCTGCCCTAATTGAGCGGAGTTGTGGAGCACCACAGGGTATACGAATAAGGAGTCCTCAGAACAGAGCCCTGCGAGACCGAGCCCCCAGCTGGCCCCGTGTCAGCACTGACTGACTCTTCCCGGCCCTCCTGGGGACAAGCCCATAAATGTAATTGGCCCCAAGCAATAGAGTCGGCGCTCCTTTCACCTGGCGCATTAGGGCGGACGCTTTCATGCCTGAAGCGCCCGTCCTGAAAGCTTCCTCTGAGCGGGGCCTCGAATTAATCTTGATCGGCCACAATTCAAAGCATCGTCAGATTTTCACTCCTCAGAGGCGAGATGCACGCTGATCACCGTGTTTTTACAGCTTTGCTTGAACCTCTGTAAGTGCTTCTTTGGCAGGAATATTTCAGCATCATAAGAGCCTCGAAATGTTCTGCTAGGGAATTCATCTAGATAGACCATCGGAGTTAATTTTTTTTTTTTTTGCACGTCTAACATTTTCAGAGAATATACAGCCCCAAGGTTGGTCAAGCCTGCACAGAGAAGATTTGGTAAAACCAGCAAACATGGCCCCCATCAGTTCTCAAACTACCGTGCACACAAGTCATCCGGGGTTTTGCCAACATGCAGATTCTGACCCTGGGCCTCCTGGAACTTAACGAGCCTCCAGGTGACCCTGGCACTGCTGGTCTGGCAACCACTGTGGGGAACAGGGCCGGGACGCGTCATACCTGGTTAAGAGCATAAACTTGGGCTGGGAAGACCCAGGTTCTGATCCTGGCTCTGCCCCCAGACCAGCCAGACAACCTTGGACAAGTGGCCTAGCCTCTTTGAACCTCAGTTTCCTCATCTGTGAAATGGTAAGACTCCTGTCTTCACAGAATTACTGTGGATTATATTAGGTAGTCCACATGAGGTGTACCAGGGATTAGATAATACACATGAGGTGTACCAGGGGTTAGATAATCCGCGTGAGGTGTACCAGGGGTTAGATAATCCCCGTGAGGTGTACCAGCGATTAGATAATCCGCGTGAGGTATACCAGGGATTAGATAATCCACGTGGGGTGTACCAGGGATTAGATAGTCCGCGTGAGGTGTACCAGGGGTTAGATAATCCCCGTGAGGTGTACCAGGGATTAGATAATCCACGTGGGGTGTACCAGGGGTTAGGTAATGCGTGTGAGTTGTACCAGGGATTAGATAATCCGCGTGGCGTGTACCAGGGGTTAGATAATCCGCATGGGGGGTACCAGGG
>JAQQST010001503.1:0-12456 GCA_028646485.1 Cryptoprocta ferox | reverse complement strand
TTATGGACTGCTTACAGTAGAATTCCAACTGAGGCATGAGGTTGACTTTCTGTCCACCAGTATGCCACACTGTTTCCTGCCTCAGGCCCTTTGTTGGTGCAGCTCCCTAGAACATCCTTGCTTCTCCTCTCAGGACTGGCTCCCTCATGACAGTTGGGATCTTCTCCAGTGTCCTGCCCTCTCAGAGGTGGTTGTTTCTGACAGTCCTAAATGCACTCCTTTCCCACCCTCTTCAATCATAATTCATTTTTCCTTAACATTTCTCAGGAACAGTAACTACCCCATTTCATTCTGTTTTAATTTATTGTGTGTCTGTCACACTAGAAAGTAGAGAGTAAGCTCCCCTGGAGGGCAAGTGTGTCTCTTGTTTTCCCCTGGGCTCCCAGGGCCTAGCACAGGGCCTTCCACAAAGTAAGTTGGGGTGGATTTCTGTTAAGTGAGTGAGTAAAAGGGCCTCTGATGTCTTATGTAAATTCCCATCCAGCACAATGATCTCATGAGGAGAAAAATTTATTCTTTCTTCCTTATAACTAAAGGCCTGAATGACTTAAAGTTTCAAGTACACAAAGTGACTCAACCCTCAGGACTTATCCTATTACCTTGCACAAAGGAGACCCACAGGAGTACTTGTTAGATGACTGAAAACAACCATAGAGCTTGTGATTCTTAACCCTAGAAAACTTATTAAGCCAAAGGGGTCAGATAACCTCAGACATTTCATTATATTTGGTGTTTCATATGTAGTAAAGGATCACTCTGAGGAATGAGTTTGTAAATTTCATTGGCTATTCAAAGACCTAGATTCAAAATGGCCATAATCTGCTGACCCTGATCTGGAGTGATTAAGGCTGGGATGTTCCCTACACATTGTGCATAAGGGGTGGGTATATAAAATGTGGGGCCCAAAGTAAGACGGAAACGTGGGCACCCTCGTTATAGAGATTAAGAATTTCAAGATGGTGACAGCATAGAATAAAGCAAGCATAGGACCTGTCCTAATGTGGGGTCCTGTCCAAATGTATAAGCTGCAGCCCACGAAGCCAGTGCTGGCCATTTGGATGCTCTGAAGAGGAAGGAAAGTGCAGCCCTCGTACTGGGCTCCAGTCCTCAGAGTCACATATGTCACTTAGCCCAGACACCAGCACAAAATAGCTGTTTATTATACATATAATTATATATGTAATATATATATTACATGACATATTATACATATATATGGAATCTACATATTAGTACTTGCACCTTGGATGCATCCCAAGCAGAATATCTTTATAATGGCTCCAACAGACTTTGAAATTCCTTTGGTATTTTCTTATGCCCTTACTTGCCCTGGTTTTCTGAAACTTTTCATTCTGCAAATTTTAATTCTGAATCTTCTTCTCTCTTTCTTATTTGAATAGGTCACCCACACAACCATGTTGTATGTGTATATTTTATATATATGTATTACATATATATTATATATTATTTATTATTATTATTATTATTACATTTAGCATAGAGCATGGTCTTTGCATGGAGGCACGAGTTTGAACTTTTCAGTGGGACCAGCTAGACTGTGACAAGGCCAGGCCAACAACTTTTCCTTGAAGTTGAGTCTTCTGTGCATGTGGAGGAAAGCGTGTATGTGATACAAGGTCTCTAAGACTTCTGAGACCGCAGGAGTAACGCCCCACCTCTGTGTCTGCCAACAGGTACAAGTCAGCAGTGGTGGCTGCCAGCATCATCAGGCGCTCCCACCCCCTGACCCCTGCCCAGAGGCTGGTGGGCTGGATCGACCACATCCTCCAGACAGGGGATGCAGCCCACTTCAAGCCCCATGCCCTGCAGCAGCCGTGGCATGAGCAGTACCTGCTGGACATGGTTTTGTTACTGCTGGTGGTCACCCTGGGCACCCTGTGGCTCTGCAGGGAGCAGCTGGGCATTATGGGCAGGTGGTTGTGTAGACCAGAAGGCTGAAGAAGGCCTGATGGGGGCAGCTTTATTGGGTGTTTGGGGAGCCACTAGTTCTAGAAGGCTTTAGCCAGCACAGGACACCCCTGGTGTCATCCCCATATTGGCACTTGATGGTGGCACACAAATTACTCTTCACTATTTTCTGCCTCTGTTTAAAAATTCTTGTAAAACACTCTTGGGCATCTTTTAAAAAATATTGTGGTAAAATGTACAGCACAAAAACTGACCATTTTAACCCTTAAGGATAGAGTTTAGTGGCATTAGGCATCCTTATTGTGGTGGAAACATTACTCTCATCCAGTTCCAGAACTTTTCATCTTCCCTAACTCAGACTGCACTGATGAAATCATAACTCCCATACCACCCACATCCGCACCCCTGAAGTTCTGGTAACCCTTGTTCTAGTTTCTGTGTCTGTGAATTTGATCTCAGCTTCTTGACTTGCCCTTCATCAATGGACTCCTTACTCAAACCCAACCCTTCAGCAGACAGCCCGCCTTCCTCTGCACTCTGCACTCCCTGTCTCTAGCCACAGCGGCCTGCTTACTTCATCCTATTTTTCCCTGGAAAGGAGGTATGTATAAAACTACCTTCAAAGGCTGAAGAAGCCATGAGACTGAAGAAAGAGGCCAACAAGTCCAGCTTGATGAGAAATGGTTTATTAAGGGGACATATGGACAGAAACTTGTCTTGAGCTACCACAAGATGAGTCCATCTCCACAACCCCACCTCCAATAGACCTGCTTTTATGGCCCTATGGCTGGGAAGTACTTGCTTTGGGGGCTTCCCAGAAGGACTCATATCCTGAGCAGATCAAGGAAGCTTTGCCTGGAGGGTGCAGGTGTGGTTAGACAAAAGAGAAGAATGAGAGGAGAGGCTGTACTCAAGAGGCTTCAGGTCACAAAGCAGTCATCATGGTGGAATTTCTCAAGATGGTGTTAGTCTGGTTCATATACTCACTATCTCAGAAACTTCTCAGTCTCTTTCCCTCTTTCTGTTCTTTCACTTTACATGATGACATAAGATATTGGCCAGTTCTTCCATTTTGGGTCTTCCTCTTGCATCTCCTTCTCACCTCACCTCCAAGCTGAGGAAGCCTGGTCTCTGTCTTTCAGTTGGGGAGGGTGGCCCTCCCAAGATGGCCTGTGCTCTCTGTCCTGAGTCAGTCCTGGGAGAGTACCTCCTTTGCTGGTCAGACCTGGAGGCAGTCTTTGGCCACAACTAATGCTGTGTTTTTCACTTCCCACAATTTCTTTCTCAAGTTTCCCACTCTTAAAGATACAGTCATAGACAGGTGCCTGGGTAAGTCAGTCCATTAAGTGTCCAACTTCAGCTCAGGTCATGATCATGCAGTTTGGGAGTTTGAGCCCCACATTGGGCTCTGTGGTGACAGCTCAGACTGGAGCCTACTTCAGATTCTGTGTCTCCCTCTCTCTCCCCCTTCCCCACTCACACTCTGTCTCTATCTCTATCTCAAAAATAAAAAATAAAGATTTTAAAATGTAATCATGGATACTTCTAGTAAGGAGCCTGGACCTCCGTGTAAAGCTCTGGGGCCTCAGGTCCAGTGACTATGGCAGTTTCAAGGACTTTGTTGATTTAAAAAAAATCAATTAATTTGCCACTACAACCATAGTAATTGAATAGGTAAGAAATATAAAAGGTGATAAAATGAATGAGTGAAATTTGATGAGGAATAGAATATTTACACAGTTTCAAAATGTCTCCCCACATCTCATTTCCTAATTATAAGGTAAAAAAATGTTATAGTCAAGAATCTTGGTGAATACCACCTTAAACAAGCAATAGAGTTATCTCTAATGATAAGACTATCTGATATCATGTGTTTCTCACTGTGATTCACTGAGATGGAATCAACACCACCTTAGCAGTATTCCCACTAAGTCTCCTAGTGTCCTGAAGTATAATGAGCAAACATCAGACAAACCCAACTTGGGATCCATCATACAAAGAGACAGCTTGTACTTTTTAAATCATCAATGACAAGAAAGACAAAGAATAGCTGAGAAACAAATTCTTACTAAAGGAGATGATATAGACATGATAACTAAATGTAATGTGTGATCCTGGGTTGGTTCCCAGGAATTTGCACCAGCAAATTCATTTCAGAACATGGTATATTATTGGGACAATTGGAGGGAATGAAGTAAGATTTGTAGATAAAGTAGTGTGATTACCCTAATTAAAAAATTGTGCCTTCCTAATGCAGATTAATTTTTTCACTGCGGAGATATGATATCTGAACATATATTTGAAAGTATATGCACGTAATCACATAGCTTCATACTATAGCACAAACACCGAGAGAACATGAAGGGAAAGAAATGGAATAATGTTTTCTAATAAATAATTTCAAACATTTATAAGAACACCACTTCTTGGTGCCCACCACAGAGTCCTATTTTGTCATGACCATTCAGAAATATAGACTTAACCTTTAGAGGTTCAGTCCTTCAGGTAATCACTTGGCCATCCGTCCAGGGGTGCTGAACATTTGGGGACACTAGCACTTTCACCAGTAAGTTACTTTCCAAAGAAATTCCCTGAGCAGTAAGTGTAGGTCATTTTCCTTTGGGAATAAGCTTCTGGGATTTTGATATTGGAACACTGGAAGAGATTGAGGAGGTACCTGGGAAAATGGGGCATAGGGATGACAGTAGGAGGTCATTAGTGCAATTAAGAGGTGGGAAAATTTGGGGAAAGGTCCCTAAAATGGAGATAGGTCTGAGTCATCTGGAGGTGAAACTAATTTGGAAGTGACTTCCTAAAGTCCCTCCCATTCCTGGTTCAGAATATCTTCTCTGCAGAGAGTGTGGTGATTACTTGGACAGAGAAGGGTTAAGGAGAGCTCACTAACCCCTCCTTCCTGTTGCCCTAGTTAGGGACGGTGAAGACCAAATAGCCAGTGGAGCAAGCACCCAGGAGGAGGGGCAGAAGGGCCAAAAGCTACAAACAGAGAAGAAAACAGACAGGATCCATCTCTCACCTTTTACCAAGCTTCCCACCAGAGCATTTCCTTGGCTGCCAGTGCAGAGCTTGTCCCCAGGGCATACAGGTCACTGTGTGGGACTCAGAGAACCAGAGCACAGGGCTCTGGGCACAGGGCTGGGATCCACAGCTGGTACAGGAGGGAGCATGGCATGCCAGCGGGCACTGCTGCTAGCAGGTTTTCTTCTGTCTGAGTTCCTGCTCTCAGAGGCCGCCAAAATTCTGACTGTATCCTCACTGGGTGAGTGCTGGCTGGAGAATCAGACACAGGTGCATCCCAGGTGCTCAGGCAACCTAGCCCTGCTTCATAGGTCACTCTTTGTGGTTTTCCAGCCCTGGTTCGGATTCCAGGCTAGAGGAGGGAGAGGCAGGAGAGGCATGGGGGTCAGAGAGAGGTCCCCACTGCTAGGGTGGGGAAGTTAGCTCTGGAGAAAACAAGTTGCCTTTCCTCTTTTTATCTGCTCTGGAGGTGTGTCCTATTCTGCATTGCTGGGACCCAGAATTTAGATCCAGTGCTGATCTGGAGACCTTGAGCTGCCTACTCCTGGGTGCAACCGGGACTTTCAGAGGCACACCCTAAAAGTCTGAGGGTGCAGCAGTTGCCAGTAGAAAGCAGAAGGTGAGGTCAGTTTCAGGCTCTTGGAGGCCAAGGACAGGGGCTCCTGGGGGCAGCAGCACAAACTGAGCATATTTCACTAATAGGAAGCCTGGAAGCTGACTGAGCAGAGGAGGGGGACCCAGACAGTCAAGGTCTTGGGAGCCGCTCTCTTTCGCCCTTGCTGCTAGAAAGTTTTGAAGGACAGTGAAGCAGTTAATTCTGCCTGAACCCAGTTTTAATGCCTTTACTTTTGCCCCAAAGGGAACAGAAGGGGAGCAGGAAAATTTATCTTGGCATTCCCTCAAGATATTTTTTGGATCCATCCTGACAGGATAGGGGGCTCCCGGGGCCACTTTTATATTTTTATTTTATATATTTTTTAATTTTTTAACGTTTTATTTATTTTTTGAGAGAGAGAGAGAGAGAGAGTGAGAGAGAGAGAGAGAGAGAGAGAGACAGCTGAGCAGGGGAGGGTCAGAGAGAGAGACACACAGAATCCAAAGACAGGCTCCAGACTCTGAGCTAGCTGTCAGCACAGAGCCTGACACGGGCCTGAACCCAGGAACTGAGATCATAACCTGAGCCAAAGCTGGACACTCAACTGACTGAGCCACCCAGGTGCCCCTGAGGGTCACTTTTAGATCCCCAATAATTTGGGGATCCTGGGCTGGAAGAAACCATAGAGTTCATCTAATTGGGCATCCCGCTTTTATTTCCTGACAGGGAACCTGAGGATCAGAGAAATGAGGGGCCTTTTGCAAGAGCACACCAGACCTCCCTGATGTCACACACCAGGACCTTAATTTACTGTTTCTTACCTGAAACCTGTCCTCTTCCCCAGACTCTACTCTTTACAGTGGGGATTCCTAAAAATCAGTACTGAAAAACCCGTTTTCCATTTTAAATCTATTTTTAATGATAGAGGCAACAGAAAAAAAGAGCGGCCTCACTTCTTGAAATTGCATGTCCTCTGGAATCTGAGAGGGGGCAGGTGTGGTTTGGAGGTGCTGGAAGGCTTGCCTCTGCCCCAGAATGCACTGGGCTCAGCAAGAGCCTCAGGAATAAATGCCCCTGCAGGAAGCCTTCTCCACTGCATCCATTTCTTGCAGGGGTTAAAGGTGAGCCAGAGAAGGCATCTGAGGGTGCAGGGTTGGTGTTTTATGTGATCTGTGTTACCTCAGGCAACACAAGTATAGATGTAAAAAAACAGAATAATTTCCATAGGTATAAACCATTGCTGTAGTTCTGCATTCCTCTCTCCTGACTCAATCATCCTGAGATCATTATCTTGCAAACAATCCCCACTTTCCAACATAGGCAAATTCTATTCCTTGACCCACAGATTCAAGAAAATTGCTACATGATATTACATGGCTTTAAGTGTTGGTGTGATAACCTGTATCTCCCCAGAGAATTATGCTTCTGTTTCCTCAGGATCCCGGGATTTTCCTGTGTTGGGTGATGTCCCAGTCTTGCATGAATACAGGATCCTGCAGTTCCACTCAAAGGTCCACAATTATCCTGAATGCCTTAATTTGATGTTTAGTAAAATGCAGGCCCCAACTGAGGAAGATCCTGACAAGTATATTTGAATCTGAAGAATCTTGGCTCTGAGCAGTGGCTCTACCCTTTTCTGTTTCTGTGGCTTGGATTAATATTCATGTTCCCATGCTTCTGGCTTCCATGTTAACATAAATTTCCAGAGAGAGGGATTCTAGAAATATCTTTGATTGATTGTCCTTTAGAACCCCCTTATTCTCACATACGTAGTCTTGTGCCAAAATTTCCAGCAAATTTCCTTTCCTAAAGGACACAGTATCTCCATAAAGGCAGCCTAAATTTCAGTATGTGCCTAGGATTGGGAACTCCTTCAGCCCTAAGCATAGAGAAGGTCATCTCACTGGCATGGAGATCTTGAACTGCAAAAAAGAGTCTTTCATGTAAGATTGCTACATATTAAGATTTGGTCAGAAAGAATGTGGGTATCTAGTCTGGGGCTTACCCAAAATGAAACTGAAGGACGAAAAAAAAACTCATCTTCTACTGACCACCAACTCTCTTACCCTGCCTTACCCTGGATTTCCAGATCCCCCACTTCAATTTCAGACCCTCTGTTCTCACCTTTAAAAAAATGAAATTTTGTATTGTTCCTAGGTGGCAGCCATTATCTACTGCTGGACCGGGTGTCTCAGATTCTTCAAGACCATGGTCATAATGTCACCATGCTTCTTTATGGAGGAGATTATTTGATCCCAAGTATGTTTTTTTGTAATTATTAAATGTATCTGTCCCAGGAAAGGATAGACAATGTCTTTTGTATAGCACTGCTTAGCACAAAATCTTTTTTAATCTAGTTGTATTTAAAGATGGAAAAATGTGTGTGTGTGCGTGTGTGTGTGTGTGTGTGCATGTGCGTTTTATGTTAACTGCTGGATATCTTGTTAGACTATGTAGACCTGGCCCCCATGAATCCATATCTGCATATTTTACCTCCTGCTCTGGTTATTTTATCCTTTTTTTTTAGCATGGAATATGAAATCTTCAATGATTATTATAATACCGTATATTACACTTTCAATTCTTTCTGTTTTTGCTTTAGATACTTTGATGGTCTCTAATTAAGTGCATATATGTGTATAATTTTATATCTTCTTGCTGTATTGAAACTTGTAATAATACAGAATATTTTTCTTTGTCTCTTGTAATCTTTCTTTAAATGCTTTATTTATTTTTGAGAGAGAGAGTGAGACAGCATGAGCAGGGGAGGGTCAGAGAGAGAGGGAGACACAGAATCTGAAGACAGGCTCCAGGCTCTGAGCTGTCAGCACAGAGCCTGATGCAGGGCTCGAACCCATGAACCCGAGATCATGACCTGAGCTGAAGTGGATGCTCAACCAACTGAGCCACCCAGGAGCGCCCCCCCCCACCCCGCCGTAATCTTTTTTGATTCAAAATCAATTGTGTTTGACATTTGCTCATTGGCTTCTGATTTCTTTTGGTTATTACTTGCATGAATATTTTTTTCCATCATTTTCCTTCTAGTCTATCTGTGTCATTACAGATAGATTCCACTGTATGTGGAAAAGTTGCAAAGATAGTACAGAAAGTTCCCATACATCCTTTACCCTGTTTCCCCCATTGTTAATATCTTTTTATTTGTAATTATCTTATTAATATGTTTTATTGAAGTATAGTTGACATACAATGTTACACATTAGTTTCAGGTGTACAACATAGCAACTTGACAACTATATATGTTATGCTATACTCACATGTGTAGCTACCATGTCTCACCATACGAAGCTTTTACAATTGGATCATGTATTTTTATCCATTCTTCCAATGTCTGTCTTTTTTGGAGAATTTAATCCATGTATATTTAAAGTAATTACTGATAAGGAGAGACTTACTTCTGTCATTTTGCTATTTGTTTTCTATATGTCTCATAACATTTTTGTCTCTTACTCTCTGAACTACTGTTTCTTTTGTGGTTGGGTGATTCTTTGTAAAATGTTAAATTCTTTTCTCATTTTCTTTTGTGTATATTCTACAGCTTTTTTTGGTGTGTGTGGTAACCATGGGGATTTCATTTAATCTGCTAAATCTATGACACTAAGATTTTAATTTATACCAGTTTTATAATATTCACACATTCTGTTTCTAGATGACTTTATCCCCAGCTCTTCGGTTAGTTGATGTCACAAAATTACATGTTTATACATTATGTGCCCCCAAACATAAATTATCATTAATTTGAATGTATAGTATGTTAAATTATGTAGAAAATTTGAGTGGCGTTACAAATTTCAAATAATGATAGTAGTTTTTAAAGAAATAATGTTTTAATATACTAGTCTCTTAAATCATGTAGAAAACAACCAGGTAGTTAGAGCCATTGTTACAATAACAGTAGCTTTTATAATTGCCCATTCATTTACCTCTTTAGAAATCTTAATTTTTTTCATATACCTTTAAGTTACTCTCTGGTGTCCTTTCATTCTTCCTTGAAGAAGTGCCTTGTGCCTTACTCCCAGGGCAGTTCTAGTGGTAACAAACACCTTTAGTTTTGTTTATCTGTGATTGTCTTAACTTTCCTTGATTTTTGATGGACAGAGTTGCCTGATATAGAATTTTTTGTTGACAATTCTTTTTTTTTTGCCTCCAAAATTTTTGATTAGAAATCTATAGATAATCTCACTGACAATCACTTATATGTGATGAGTCACTTTTCTCTTGCTCCATTTAATATTCCCTCTTTCTCTTTCTGTATTTTGATATAATGTGTTCTGATATGGACGTCTGAGTTCACTTTATTTGAAGTTTGATGAGCTTTTTGGAAGTCTATATTCAAATCTTTCATCCAATTTGGGAGGTTTTCAGCCACTATTAATTCATATGTTCTTTCTATGCCTTTCTTACTCTCTTCTCCTGAGCATCTACAGGGCATATGTTGGACTCTTAGGCTATGTTCCCTTTTCTTTAGTCCTTTAACTTTCTGTTCCTAAGACTTGACCATTTCTATTGTCCTCTCTTGAAGTTCACTGATAATTTCTTCTGCTTGCTTAAATCTGCCTTTGAATTCCTCTAGTGAAATTTTTATTTCATTTATTGTATTTTTCAGTGCTTGAATTTGTTTTTGGTTTCTCTTTAAATTTTCTACCTTTATTAAAAAAAAACCTAAAACATTTTTTATTTATTTTAAGAGAAATAGAGAGTGAGCACGAGCTGGGGAAGGGCAGAAAGAGAGAGAGGGAGAGAGAGAATCCTAAGTAGGCTCCATGATGTTAACCCAGAGCCTGATGGGGGGCTTGATCTCACAAACCATGAGAGCATGACCTGAGCTGAAATTTAAAAAATGGACATTTAACCGACTGAGCCACCCAGGTACCCCACCTATCCCTTTAGTGAATTTTGCAAATACCATTTCTTTGACCTTCTCCACATCTTCCTTTAATTCTCTGAGAATCTTTAAGGCAGTTATTTTAAAGTCAATGTCTAGTATATCTGCCATCAGATCATTCTTAGGGACAGTTTCTGTTAATTTCTTATTTTCTTTGGAATAGGCCTTAGTTTCCTGTTTCTTGGTGTGTCTTGTGATTTTTGTTGAAAACTGAACATTTGAATATAACAATGTGTAAATCTGGAGATGAACCTTTTATCCCTTCTCCAGGGTTTGCAGAATTTTTGTTATTAATTTTGTTTATTTTTTATATTTGAAAATAGTTTTATGCTGCTTTTGTGTTGAGGATCAAACTGAGGTATGAATTTCACTGTTTTCAGGTCTTTTCTGAACAATTTCCTGGGCATGAATGGACACTTTCTAGTTTTCCTGGTATATGTAGTTGTTTTACAATGTCCCAGCTTTTAATCATTCCCTTTCAAATGGGGAAAATGAGAAAATGAGGGGGGAAAGGAGGTATCAATCTTTTAAGACCCCTGGAAGTCCATTGAACCAGAGAGGGAGGTGGCTGCAATAATAGAGTATGATGCAGAAACCGTGCTGCCTACTTCTTTGTCTGCATCTCTGTGATCAGAGCAGCAATCAGCAGATCACAGATACTTGATATTTGAACAAGGTCATTTTTTGCCCACTCAGGCTCTTGAAACCTCTGTACAAGATGCTCTATGAACACATGTATACTGCTTCCTGCTGGAGACTGAGGGATGGGGGACAGGTAGCTGCTACTGTGGAAAGAGCAGAAATTGACTGAAATTATCTGAAATTTAGAGTTAAAGACTTCCCCTGATAGTTGGAAACCATCAGTTGGCTGCAGAATTCCCAAATAGTTATTTCAGACAAATTCTGTCAGTGGAATTGTTGTCTACATCAGGAGATGAGTGTGTGGTGTGTGTAAACTTTTCACCAGTTGCTATTTGAAAGTGTGTCCAGGAAAGTTCCTTCTACTCTCATGCTGGGAATGGAACCATAATAGGTGTGTCTTGACAGTGTCAGGGATGGAAAGACCTTCAACTGAACAAGTAATTCATTGCAGGAATTTAATTGAGGTGCCAAAGCTTGTGTTTTGTGTAGGGCAGCAGCACATCCTTCTTTGTGAGCTCCTCTGTGAATGTTTGTGTCTTGAATGAGTGCGCTCCCCGAATCTCTGCAAAAGGAGGCTGCCCTCAATGTACTATCATACATGTGCTTCTGGAGAAAGTTAAATGTGGTTAAAGATCTTGCTGGCAAAACTTGTGAGGAGGGCTGTTGAGGTAGTCCAGGAGAAGCCAAGTTACAAGTTATTTGTATTCTTCAAAAGTGAAGGTGAAGAGACTACAGCTGAGAGCTTGTTGAAATAGGAATTCAACAGAATATATTACCACATCTATGATTGTAAAGAATTTATTAGTACTTAGATATAGTCAGCAATTTCAGGAAGATTGGAAATGGAGGCCCTATATACTAATACTTTGGCCTTAAACTCATAGTAATCCACTGAGAGGCACCATTCATTCAGGTTTAAGGATAGTCAAATTCGGCTCTTAAATGGAGAAGTGGTGGGGATAATCACTTCTTTGTTAATGGATCCTTTATAAAAAGGATTTAATCCTTGAAGGCACTCTATTGAAACATACTTTGTTGCATTAAAAGTTTTAATATGTTGGGCAGATCCAATGAGTTCCTTTTAGTCATGGTGTTAGTGTTAAAACCTTAATTTTATTTTATGACTTCTTATATAAGAGCAACCATAGCTATTGTGAGATAACTTAACCAATGGCTATTATGGCTGTGGGATATTTAATCCCGGTAGTTAAGACAGGGCATGCACAATTGTCCTCTGTCTAATATTTTGTAACTCCTAACAGTAGAGGTACTTTGATAAATTTTGGTGAGCTCTCATGATGTATCTGTTATTTTCCCCAGTATTGACTAAAACAATTAACGTTTGTCATTG
>JAQQST010001502.1:0-12456 GCA_028646485.1 Cryptoprocta ferox | reverse complement strand
TGCTGCCTGTTCTTTATAAATGGCCATTCCTGTCACTGCTTGTAAATTAAATGCTTTTTGTAGCTCCAATCAGACTGGTAGCCTTAGAGTTGGTGTTACTGACTGAATGTTTGTGTCCCTTCCGCATCCCCCTCCCCCATCAAATTCACATGTTGGAGCCTGTTTTAATCTTCAGTGTGATGGCATGTGGAGAAGGGCCCTTGGAAGGTACTTAATGTTAGGTCATGTGGATGGGACCCTCATAATGGGAAGGAGAGAGCTAGGCACGCCCTCCCATATCTGTCTCTCTCTTTAAACTCTCATCTCTCACCCACCTACAACCCAAGGAGAGAGCCATCACCAGAAACATACTTTGTTGTGACCTTAATCTTAGACTCCCGATCTCCACAACTATGAGGAAATAAAATGTTACGTGTCTGAGGCACCCAATCTATGGTATTTTGCTATGGCAGCCTGAGCTGACTAAGATATTTGATTTCTGTAGCATTTCCTGACATTGTTTCTAGACTGAGTCCCTTGCTAATTTTCATTGCAAATCCATTTTGAGGAATGTCTATAAAATGACACATGGGTCATGTTACTGTGATCACAACACTACATGGCCAGATGATAGATCATATGACTCTAAAATGTTCCAAATTTATGTTACAATAATATTGTTTGATCATGGTAATCACTCTTACTTTGTCATGATAACCTGCTAGATTATTTATTACCGGTAAATATATATATACAGTGCACACAACTATAAGGAAGGAACTCATTTTTCTGGGATATAATTTAGACGCAAATTCAGATTTGCTGTATTTACATAGAACATAACACGTCCAGTGTAAAGGATCAACTACAATCTAGCTTCACGAGCCATAATGGCTGTGTATCTATAATTCATCCATGAAGAAAACCTGTGAGACATCCAGAGGGAACATCTGGGGGAGGCTTTACATGCCACATGGTCTTTCTTTCTCTGTTGTATTGCCTCTATATACTTGTGGACTCTGTGTCCCCTAAACCATGTGACTGACAAGGAAAGAGGCTTTAAACAGTGGTATAGCTGTGATTCAAGCAGGGTCCACGAAGCTGAAGGTCAGCTGCTAACGTCAGAAAGGAGGACCAGTGTAATTGACTACAGGAAAGCCATTTGGGGCCAAGGCTTCCTGTTTTTGTTCTTTTTCCCAGTAGCATTTTATTTTATTTCATTTTTGACTATGGTAACAACACTTAACTGAGGTCTATGCTCTTACATTTGTACTGTTAACTATAGGTACACTGTATAGCAGATCTCTGGGATTTACGTGACTTACACTATTGAAGTGTTGTATCTGTTGAACAAGCAACTCCCCACTCTTCCTCCATCCAGCCTCTGGCTACCACCATTGTACTTTCTGTTTCTAGGAGTTTGAAGACTCTAGATACTTCATATAAGTGGAATCATGCAGTACTTGTCCTTCTGTGACTGGTTTATTTCACTCAGCATAATGTCTTCCAGGTTCACCCATGTTGTCACAAATGGCAGACTTCCTTTCTGTAGTTTTTGAGGCTGAATAATATGTCATTGTGTGTACATACCACATTTTCTTTATCGATTCATCCATGGTTGGACATGTAGGTTGATTTGCCTCTTGGCTGTTGTGAGTAATGCTGCACTGAACATGGTGTGCAGATACCTCTTTAGGATCCTGATTTCATTTCATGTGGATAAATACCCAGAAATGGGGTTGCTAGATTCTATGTAATTCTAATTTTAATATTTTGAAGAACCCTCATGCTTTAAAATTTTTTAATGCTTATTTATTTATTTATTTATTTAGGTAGAGAAAGTGGAAACAGGGGAGGGGAAGGGAGAGAGAGAGAGAGAGAAAGAGAGAGAGAGAATCCCAAGGCAGACTGCATGCTGTCAGTGCAGAGCCTGACACCCAGCTCGAAATCACGAACTGTGAGATCATGACCTGAGCTGAAATCAAGAGTCAGAGGCTTAACCAACTGAGCCACCCAGGCACACCTTTCATGCTTGTTTTCCACAGCACCGATAACATTTTACATTCCCCCACAATGCACAAAGATTCTAATTAGAGAAAACTTTACTAGTTAGATGACAAAGTTAGTGGCAGGCAAATGTTAATAATGAGAATTGTAAAAGGGGTTTATCACCTCCATTAATATGACTTTTATTCGATTTAACAAAGAAAAGTTATAATGTTTATTTTTCTGATTACAGTCAAGAGTTAGGTTTCCTAACAACTGTATTTTAAGTGTGCTGTTGTGATTAATGAGCAGAACCTTCCAGAAACAAACTATCCCATTACTACTCTCCAGAACTTACTTCTTCCAGGGAACACTGGGACCACCCATGATTTGGAAGCCATACCATGGACATTTTATGGAGTCCCTGCTAATGTCAAACTCCCCACCAAAGTGCTCCATGCAAATAATTCAGAGTATAGGGGTCTATGACATTTGCAAATCGATGGAGAAAGAATACCCACTGCACACTACAAACACTGCAGTCCCCCATAGCCCAATAAATGAGACATCCTCCTTAGTCTATGGTGAGTACATTTCGGCATGTCTTTTATTACTAATTACAAAATGTTTTTCCAGTCGAGGCACATTATGCAAATGTTCTGGGTTGAATTGTGTCCCCTGCCCAAGATGTTGAAGTCCTAACCTGAAGCACCTGTTCATTTGACCTTATCTGGACGTAGGATTGTTGTAGATAATGAGCTAAGATGAGGCCTTTAGGGTAGGCTGAATCCACCATAACTGTGTCCACATAGGAAGGGGAAACTTAGACACAGACACAGACACACAGGGAAGATGATATGAAGGCACAGGGGGAACATAATCTGCAAACCAAGAAACACTTGAGGCTTCCAGAGGCTAACGGGAGACTTGGAACAGATTCTCCTTCATAGCCCTCAGAAAAGCGAGGCTGGCTGACAGCCTGAGGTCAGACTTTTAGCTTATGGAACTGCAAGACACTCATTTCTGCGGTTGAAGCCACCCAATTGGTGGCACTTAGTTATGGTGGCCCTAGCAAGCTAATAGAGAAACCTAGTATAAAATGCTGGATATTGCCAAAATAGGTTTTTTCTCCCTCTTAGTTTATCAGTTGATATTATTTTCCTAAAATGGCCATAAGGGGAAGAAGTGGCAGGCAAATGTTAATAATGAGAATTGTAAAAGGGGTTTATCACCTCCATTAATATGACTTTTATTCGATTTAACAAAGAAAAGTTATAATGTTTATTTTTCTGATTACAAAAGTAATGTTTTATCACTGTATTACCTTTATAAACTCAGAAAATTTAAAAAGAGAAATTAAACCATAATTACACTAACTAGAGGAAAATTACTACTGTAATTTTATTACTTTTGCTTCTAGGACTTTTAGAAACTGTGTATTTGTATACACATATTTCTTTCTGACTTAACATTTCTAAAAAAATAGTTCTTGTCAATTCTTCTTTATTTTAAAATCATAGGATCACACAGAGTAAGAGGGGCTAATACATCATTCTCACATGTATTTGGCAGGATGGACATAAGGTGGTAATATAATTGACTTAACTTTTAAGAGCGCATGTAGGGGCACCTGGGTGGCTCAGTTGGTTAAGCATGCAACTTAGGCTCAGGTCATGATCTCATGGTTGGTGGGTTCGAGCCCTGTGTCCAACTCTGGGCTGACAACTCAGAGCCTGGAGCCTGCTTCGGATTCTGTGTCTCCTTCTCTCTCTGTCCCTCCCTCCCTCACGCTCTGTCTCTCTCACTCTCTCGAAAATAAATAAACATTAAAAAAATAAAATAATAAAAGCGTATGTAATTTCATGTTTGTATTTGCCATTGCCTAAAATAGATACTTTTAAAAGCATAGCATGCTACCATTAGACATTGAAGTGTTTTATTTGGACTGGAATATAAAGCAGTAACACAAACGTGGCTCCTATGAAATCGTCAAAATTACTCCCTCACATGATGCTTTGTAAAATGGTTTGTAAATGCCATGTAAATGCTTCATAACCCATAGCTTCAGATCACAAACAAATGTCATGAGCCTGTGTTTCTAGTCTAAGAGCTGGCCTGATAGTGCTTGTCTCAGTCTGGAGACCATGGGAAGATGCGGAGGAGTCACTGATGAGATCATTTCTTTTCAGTGGTTCTCTCAGAGTCAAATGCATAAAATATATAAAAGTGGCCTTTCCTGTTACTAGCTATTAATAATAGTAACTGATGATTTAATTCTACTTCCTTCAGATCTTGTGTATTAACACTTAATGTGGCTTATATAGAGGAAGAATATGGCTGACAATACTAATGACATCTCAGGAGTTCATTTACTCATATGTTGGACTGCCAGATTTAGTAAATAGAAATATAGGACACACAGTTAAATTTCAGTTTTAGGTAAACAGAGAACGATATTTTAATACAGCGATGTCCCAAATACTGCAAGGGACGGACAGTTTTACACTAAAATAGTTCAAATTGGGTATCCCTGGATTTTATCTGTATATGGATCCTTCAAAACTTAAGTCCCTACCTACATGCCTATTCCAGATGAAGTTTAAGAGATAATTTTCTCTTACAAAATTTTTTAAAAAGTTTATTTATTTATTTTGAGAGAGAAAGCAGGAAAGGGGCAGAGAGAGAGGGAGTCACAGAATTCAAAGCAGGCTCCAGGCTCTGAGCTGTCAGCACAGAGCCCAACGTGGGGCTCAAACTCACAAACTGTGAGATCACAACCTGACCCGAAGTTGGATGCTTAACCAACTGAGCCACCCAGGCACCCCTGTTAGACAGCTGTTTGTAGCAGTCAAAGAAAACTTGCCTACTCTAAACATGGTAGTGGTTACACAGAGAAGCTGGAAAGAGAATAGAGAAAGGGAGAAATTCTTGTTTTTTTTCTCTCTCTCTTTTTTGTCAGTGTGAATTCACCTTTTGGGGGGCGATTAAGTTCCAGGTCACCAATTCCATATTTAAATTGTTTACAAAGGAAAATTCCTTTCAAAAGAAAAAAGAAAAAAGCCTTGAGAGCCCTCTTGAGTTTCTCTGCCTCTGCCATTCTGCAACCCATCTGATGGGTACAGATGGCTTAGGTTGACATCTGGTAACTTTGACAAGAAATACGATGCAACCTGTGTCCTTTTAGGGGAGTAGATTGCCCTGTTTATATCAAATAGTTGAAATATTCATGGAAGTGGTGGTCTCACTGATATAAAAAGAAAACAACAGCATCTATTGGATGTAAAGTTGTGTCATTTTGCTGGAGGAAGTGGTGTGGAGTGGGTGACGAGGTGCTGAGATTAAGGCTCAAGGATTATGTTCTGGTGTAACACACATGAGGGGTAAGAGCAAAAGGACAAACTTCCAGGACAGTTTGTGGAAGTTCTCCCCATGGGGTTCTGACAACATAATATTCACCTTCCTTGGGAGGCATTGGCAGGTGGGTATGAGTTCACAGACTCCAGTCCAGAGAGACGTCAGTGACAATTTATATACCACAGACTCTGCAAACTAGAAATGATGTAAAGATCATTTAAAGCATGGGGTTGTGGAAATGGAATAAAAGTCATACAGAGGAATGGTACAGGTTGAAAATTGCTCTGGCGCTGAGAAATGCTGACTTGGTAAGTGGAAGAGGGAGGTGGGAGAAGGCACGATTGGGTGGGGAGTGCATGTGGAACAGGGTCAGGTTGAACATCTGACTCTTATTTCTTAAGTAAATTGCCTTGAAATCAAGTGAGAGTAGGAGATGAATAATGAAGAGGCAAATGGCCAACTATTGGGTGAGGAGATACATCAAGAAATTTAACATAGCTCCAGCTTTAGTGCAAGACATAATTGTAGATTAGTGAAGAGAAAGGTAGCGTGTTATCCTGCACCATGACATCTGTTGGAATATATATTTGGAACTCACTGGGAACCTGCCTATAGGGGGTACACAAGTTATTTCTGAAAGTGTATGATTGATTTGAGGGAACTGAACTCAGCCCATAAAATGACATGGCTTCTTCTGATATAAAATAAAAACAACATTAAGCCATATATATTATATATAGTGGGACAAGAAGGCAAGGTGTGATATGCATTCTGTAAACTTCTGATTATATAGAAAGATCCCAAGGTAGGACATGATACTGAAACTCAAGAAATTTTCTTTTGTCGCCCAGCTGAATCCTCATCTCCTAATGCCCTCTAGTCCAATGACTACAGAAATGTGTGTGAGAGATGGAAATATAGCTCCTGGTATGGTTGTGTGTATGGCTGTTACTGTGGTGGTGATGGTTATTGAGGTTACTATGGCTAACAACTATTTGTTATAGAAGATTCTTTGATTTTTGTGCCTAGAGCATCGTCATTGAACATCCTATGCCTCTTGTTTGGTTCCTCTACAATCCATGGTGCTTTAAGCACCTTAACTCCAATAGTTCTCCACTCAATAAAGGATGCTATTGCTTGGTAAAAACCTCATTTGTCTTCAAAATTCCTTTTGGTCCTGGACATGATGTGGTATCATCTAGAGATAGAAAATGTCATTACTTTGAAATTTTGAAAAATATGAAAATTCTGTGTGTGTGAGCCAACATCCACTTTAGTCTTTTTGACCATTATGAACCCGGACAACTATTTAGATTGGTTGAGCCTTAGGTTTTTAGACACTGGTTCCTAACCTTCAAATATTTTTATTCTTTATCATTTACATTCTAATAAAATCTTGAGTTATTTAATTGTCTACACCTGACGCATAGTCAATAGTAAATATTTACCAATTGATTGAATATGCTTCTATTTTTTTTAAATTTTTAATGTTTATTTATTTTTGGGAGAGAGAGAGACAGAGCATGAGTGAGGAAGGGCCAGAGACAGAGGGAGACACAAAATCTGAAGCAGGCTCCAGGCTCTGAGCTGTCAGCACAGAGCCTGACATAGGGCTGGATCCACGAACTGTGAGATCATGACCTGAGCTGAAGCTGGACGCTCAACCGACTGAGCCACCCAAGGGCCCCTGAATATGCTTCTAAATAGAATCTGAAAACTAGAAATGATGTAAAGGTATTTTTAAAAATTTATTTATTAATTTTTGGAGAGAGAGAGAGAGAGAGAGAGAAAGAGAGAGCGAGCAGTCATGGGGAAAAGGCAGAGAAAGAAGTAGAGAGAGAATCCCAAGTTCGTGGGGCTCACAAACCGTGAGATCATGACCTGAGCCGAAATCCAGAGTTGGCCACCTAATGGACTGAGCCACCCCAAGAAATGATGTAAAGGTCTTTCGAAATAATAAACAAAAAATGAAGGAAAGAAGTGGAGTAGTCTTATCTTATTGTGGAACAACAGATTGAGATGAACAAAAACAAAGAGAGAAGGAGACAGAAGCAGTGAGAATTCTTACGTCATAAAGGGAAGACTCAGGGATGAAGTTGTCATGATAAAATCTGTGGCGACTGACGAAAGATGAAAACAAACACATTATAGATAATGACACTAAGCAATAGTTTTAAGCATAAATTTGAGTCTCCGCAAAACCTTAAAATTCCATCATTCAAGGCATTTGTTGTGGATAAGCAGACTGCAAGAACAGCACACAAGAAAGATTGTATTTATGTTGGAGAATTTTAAATTATAATAAAAGAAAACCTTCAGCAAAGTTAATAAGACACACTTAATGACATGTAAATTGCTAATATATTATGTAACTGGGCATAATTCAAGAGTGGTTCTCACAAATGCAGTTAGCCAGACAAACACAATTTTTAGTTTTCTCTTCTAACATTTTTGTTATCAAAAGTCTTTGAATATCATCCACCGCATAGAAATAACTGAATATCCAAATGAAAAAAAATAAATGTGAACATTGACCTATACCTCACATCATATAAAAAATTAATTTGCATTGGATTGCAGATCTAAATCTAAACCTTAAATCATAAAATTCCTACAAGAAAATACATTCACCAATATACCATATTATATACCAAAATTACCTCAAATTAGATTGCAGATTTATATGAGAAAGCTAAAACCATAATATCCTTATAAGAAATGTTTCTTTTTTTGAAGTAGACAGGAATTTCTTACAAAGCAAAAATAACTATGTGTACAAAAATTTGACAAGCTAGTCCTCAAAGACAATTTTTTTTTCAATAAGGACTATTAGAAAATGAAATGAAAGCCACAGGCAGGGAGAAACAAATTTTCACGTATTTCTGACCAAAGACTTATTGCAAATGACAAGTCAATAATTAAGATATAACTTAATTAAGAATGAGTAAAAGACTGGACAGACACTTAAAAAGATAGACTAATAGACAAAAGGCACCTTGAAATATTTTCCACGCCCTTACTTATTAGGGGAATGCAAGTCAAAACCACAAAGAACTACTACTACATACTCACTAGAATGGTTAAATTTGGAAAGGCTAACATTAGAAGTGAGGGAGCAGATGTGAGAGCAGCTGGGTCTCGTGCATTTCTGGAGGGGGTGTGAAAATCCACTTTGGAAAAACATGATGGCTTTTATTAAGTGGAACATGGTTTATGATCTAGTGATTCTGCTCCCAGGCATTTATTCAAACTGTATTAAAATTATGTTAAAAAAATCTTTTAGGGTCACCTGGGCGGCTCAGTCAGTTAAGCATCTGATTTCAACTCAGGTCAGGATCTCAGGGTTCATGAGTTCAAGCCCTGCATTAGGCTCTCTGCTGTCAAAATGGAGTCCACTTTGGATCCTCTGTCTCCCTCTCTCTCTCTCCTCCCTTCTCATGATCTCTCAAAAATAAATAAACATTAAAAAAACCTTTATATTGCTGCTTTCTGGTAAGAAAGATGAAGAAAAAAGAGTACCACCAAAATCAACCACCATCCATACCAAGATGAATAAATGGTAGTATATTGATAGAATCAGATACTACGTAGCAATAAAAAGAAATACCTCCTCCCCAAACTTATAGGGAATAGAAGAAGGCAGACACAAAAGAACATATACTGTAAAACTCCATTTATATAAAACTCAAGAACAGTAAAAGAATCTACGGGGGGGATAGATTACAGAAAAGAGGTTGCCTTTCTGGGAAGAATGGAATTTTCTGAAAAGGGCTCATGAGAGAACCTTCTAGAGTCATGGAAATATTTTGTAGTTTTATTGGTGTTACATGGAATTATACATTGTCAAAATTTATAATTTTTTTAGTATTTATTTATTTTTGAGGGAGAGAGAGCGCGCGCACGCGCGCGCGGTGAGTGGGGGAGGGGTGGAGAGCGAGGGAAACACAGAATCCGAAGCCGACTCCAGGCTCTGAGCTGTCAGCACAGAGCCCGACTCGGGCTCAAACCCACGAACCATGAGATCATGACCTGAGCAGGACTCAGACACTTAACCGACTGAGCCACCCCGGTGCCCTGACATTGTCAGAACTTATAAAAATGTACAGTTAAATTAGGGGCATTTTAATATATAGAATTATGCCTCAAAAATATTTTAAAAAATTAGAATTACTCAGCTATCGAAAATGAGCACTGCATTTCTCTTTGGTCAGTGTATGAATAACCTCTTAGCTGAAATAGGGACTTTCTTGCACAATTAACCCCCTGTTTTGAGAAGGGCACTGAAAGGGGCATTGAGCTGTGGGGTTTTGGTCATTTGGAAGCTATGCCAATGGCCTCCAGGTTGAAAGCAGGCAAAGATTAATAGTAAAAATTTCTTGCCAAACACATGCACACCCACCAGGAAATAAAAACCAATAATTTCACATTAAGAAATAAAGAGATAATCAATATTCATGAAAAAAATAGTGAGATTCCTGACATTTTTTTTTTCATTCTACAATGCAAAGAAATGGGGAACTGGTTAAAAATGAGGGGAAATACTAGATCCCTAAGGCTTTATTCTGGCATTGGAGTAGAGGTGTTGCTCTTGAGGAGCTAAGAAAACCATTCTCCTACAACTGTTCTACCTGCAGCAGCCTTTTCTCCAATCTTCTATTTAAAAATTTTTTTAAATGTTTATTTTTGAGAGAGAGACAGAGTATGAGTGGGGAGGGGCAGAGAGAGAGAGAGAGGGAGAGAATCCAAAGCAGGCTCCAGGCTCTGAGCTGTCAGCACAGAGCCTGATGCAGAGCTCGAACTCATGAACCATGAGATCATGACCTGAGCTGAAGTTGAACTGACTTCTTTAGACATTAGTCCTTGGGGTAGTAGAAAAATCGCCCTATGAGACTGCTGTATGTGATAAACTGAGACGAGAAGCATTTATGTGGGGATAATAAATCTGGTTTTCCTTTGTTAAAAGAGCAGAGTTCGGGTTCTCAGAGACTCACATGAGTCTCACTGTTCCCAATTACTAGTTGTGCATTCATCGAAAATCTTAATCTTTGGAAACCTGCTTCCATTTTCCATAAAAAAGAGATTATAAACACTAACCTCAGAAGACTTGTCATAGCTAATGAATTTATATTTAGTGCATAGTATAATGCACAACTTATGGTAGCTATTTGTTACAGAATAGTACTTTTTGTTGTTGTTGGCAAAATGACTCTTTGTATATGTTGTTTTGCATCAGAGTTAATGCAGTCTTTGCCAGCTTTCATGCGGTAGCAACTTCCAATTAATCTTCCAAGTTATCTGATTGTATTACTTTTCTTTTTCCTTGTCTCTTGCCTTCATTGGAATTCATAGAGTACAGCAGAATTGCTATAGCAACCTAAACTCTGGACATTTCCTTGTCCATAGTGCTAAGTATCCGGATACTTGGAAGCATCTATAGCGTAATGAGATGTGAAAGTTCAATACTTTGAAATGATTGAGAGTTATTTTGCTTTTTCCCACAAAATAAAACGTCAAGAAATCATATATATATTAATTTTATTTAAGAGCGAAAGTATCACATCATCTTCCATGACATACATACTATATCATCTCAATTTATAAGCATCCAGAAAGTACTTTATTTAGCCCCTCCTGAATTCCACCTGGGAACTTCATAGTTGAGAAAATAATAACTTTAGAATCTCAACTACAAACCAGAGTGTGACCTTCTGGGGAATGTTGTTATACTGCTTGAGTGATTTTTTTCCGTATAATTACTGTATTTGTTGAGTATTTTGCCATGCTGTTTTCAAATTAAAACCCAGCATAATGCCAAAAGGCTTCTAGGGAAATGGATTCTAAAGGAATGAAACAATTCATTATCATTTGAGACTATGTACCATCGAAAGGTCAGAAATATGATCTTTCAAAACTCTAAACATGACAATTCATCTTCACTCTCAGCATAGAAAAAGTAGACAGTGCCCTTGTATTCTGTTACAAGTGGAACAAATTTAGGGCTCTCTGTTTCACCTGGTCTTTTATTTTATATTCATGTTCACTAGTAATTATTAAAATACAAAATAAAATTTAGATCTATAGACGTACTGTTTGTAAATTCGATCATTTATCCTTTGAAAACAAGTAATAGCAACAATAAAAACTTCAATATTCAGTAGAAAATAAAATAGTAATAGCTTATAAATGGTAACAGATTAGCTAGTTTCTTTTATCCATAGACAGTTTCAGTTAGACGTTAGTGAAAATACTGCAGTAAAGTCTGCATTTTCATTGCTGGTGAATCATACACATTGCTCTTCTCAAGTAGAAAAAAGGTATTTTCAAATCAGGTAAGGGGATACTTATTTAAAGCACCCCTGCCCATTTTCTATTAAAGTTTCACAAGTATTTTTTTCCAATTATACAAAAATTTGACTGAAAGACAACAATGCAAAACATAAATGGCTTGGATCATTTTCTATTAATTTAATCACACATCCAGCAATTTCTATTAATGTTCTAAATTTTTTCCCAATCATATACTAAGAAAAAATACAAAATGTAAGTGGTTTAGGTTATCATATATAAATCTAAATTTCATAGTATTCATACATTAAATATTATAATAGTAAGCTCTGTGGCCTCTTGGTTGTAAATGTTCTTTAAGAAGATAATAGGGAAAACATGCTTGGGTCCATGGTAAATAGGAAGGAAAATCAGACATTTTTGTTTACCATTATCTTCATTTCCCTTCTCTTCATTGAATTTTTATTTTAAAGAGAAGAGTGCCTATCTCTCTAAAATGTGCTTCCTGGCTAGATTCTTCATCAGAGAAAACATCACATAGGCAGCACGGGGATATATATTCTGGGCTCCAAATTTTCTCCTTGGAGAAGTGGGATGCTCCTTTTTTCTTTCCTCTCCACGTAAGTGAGCTGCAACTTCCTGGTACTTTTGGTGCACTTTGGACCCATGTCATCTTGCTAAGACAGATGGCGTCCCCCGTCCCCTCTCCCCCCCCCCCCCATCCCCGACCTTTCTCCAGGGCCAGAGAGATAAAAGTTATGACCCTCTCTTCAACTAGAGGGCAGTATAATCGTCTCCAAAGTACAACTGGATACCTGACCCAAAATAGAACCAAGGCCTCAGGTTTTAAGT
>JAQQST010001501.1:0-12461 GCA_028646485.1 Cryptoprocta ferox | reverse complement strand
GCCTGACTTATTTCGCTGAGCATGACACCCTCGAGGTCCATCCACTTTGCTACAAATGGCCAGATTTCATTCTTTCTCATTGCCATGTAGTATTCCATTGTATAGATGAACCACATCTTCCTAATCCATTCATCCGTTGATGGACATTTAGGCTCTTTCCATGATTTGGCTATTGTTGAAAGTGCCGCTATGAACATTGGGGTACAAGTGCCGAAGGGAGGCATTTTAATGGCAGGGAGTCTGAGGACTGAACTAAGGCCTATAATGTTTGCACAATAGTAATAATCATGGCAGTTTATTAACTGTCATTCTTATTGGAATGACAAGAATATGGGGACAAATTGGGAAAGGCAGAAAAAGTCTAAAAATTTTAGTCTTTGAGTTATTTTTATTCTTTTAATGTTTATTTTTGAAAGAGGGAAGAGCAGAGAGAGAGAGAAAATCCCAAGCAGGCTCCATGGTGTCAGCACAGAGCCTGATGAGGGGCTTGAATTCATGAACTTTGAGATCATGACCTGAGCCAGAATCAAGAGTGCAACAAACCTACTGTAGGATGTAGCTGTCTAGGAAATTACATAATGACTAAACAAGGTAATTGCTTTTCACAAAAGTTTAAGCTACCTAAAATTAACAGAAAAAAAAAATTGGTGATGCATCCAGTGATTACAACAGGGTCTACACTAGTGGTTTCCATCCTTGGCTTTGTACTAAAGTTGCATGAGGTGCTTTCAGAAATTATTTGGTCCCTGATGTGGGAAACAAGGCAGAAGGAAATGTAGAGAAAATTAAATTATCTTATAACCTGCATCCCATTGACAAATACTTGAGGCAGGTGAGTAAAACATTTTTCCAGGAACTCCCTACTGTCTTAATGCTAATGCTTTGCTAGAGTAAAAACAACCTTAGGTAGGCTTCCAGGATCCTGTGAGTCTTTTTTAGCATATAAAAATCCTTTTGTAAACTTCCCCTTGACTTTACTTTCCCCAAATCCCAAGCATATAATCAGTCTCTCCTAACCATCTAGGGGTGAATCTTCCTGCCCAGGGGTCCTGTCCCTGTGTCGTAATAAAAGCACCTTTTACACCAAAGGCATCTCAAGAATTTCTTGGCCATTGGCTCCAGATTCCCATCATGACTCCAAAAACCACATCAGTCCCTACATCAGATCAATTAAGTATTTGAAGCACAGAATAAACATCAGTATTATTTGATTTTATGCTATTTTAATTGCTAATGCAGTAAAAATAACTTTGTATGTGTGTATGTGTACAGGCCTATGAATTATATAATACATTCACATTTTGGTTAAACCACAACCACAGTGAGGGTAGAAAACAGTTCCATCATCCCCAAAACTACTACTTTATGCTATCCCTCTGGAGTAACATCTTTCTCCACCTTTAATTCCTGGTAATCACTGATCTGTTCTCTTTCTGTCTAGTTCTTTTTTTCCAGGATGTCATATAAGTACTATGCAACCTTTCAAGCAAATTTAATTCACTCAGGAAAACACTAGTAAACTCACTCTTATTTTCATAGCCTGGACTTCTACTCTAATCTGCTTGTTACTGTTTGGTTTTCTGATACCATGCATAACTGAAATTTACTATGTCAAGGTTTAATTGCTGCATTCTGTAGGTGAGACAAGGTGGACTGGATTACTCCATCTTAGCTAGAACCTGCTGTGGTAGACCCCCTCCCTAAGGAATGTGGTGAAAACCTCTAGACAAGGGAAGGCAACCTCACTATGTGCAGGACATTCCTCACGACTCTGTAACATAAACCATACATTCAGACTGTATCTTCCCATATATGGAAGACAAAGGAGCAAAAATTGTACAAAAATCAACCTCCCCATTGCACTTGGGTTTCAGCCTTTTGGGTTTTAGCCCACTGAGCCCATGCTCGCATGAATAAAATTGCTTCCTGGAAAGAAAAGCCTCAGTGTCCCAACTCTCAGCGTGTGACTCAGCACTACATTTCATGGGGGCTCATCCAGGATGTGGAGAAGGTGTTTCACCTCCCTTGTTGCTGGGGTACAAACCTCACGGCACCAGGAGAGGTGACCTCACCTGGCGTCAATGGACCGCTTGATCCAGAGGAGACTAGCCCCTTCTGATGCCCCAGGGTGAGGGCCTGGACACAAAAAGGAACTTGATGAGGCCCAGGAACTAGCTCAGGGAGTGTCACCTGTCAGACTGGTAAGAACCCAAGTTCATTTGGGTAGACCTTCCCCTAAGAGGTAGAAGGGGAGTCTGATCACCTCCCAGAGTTGCCCTCTAAGGTGCTGGGCACTGGGCAGTGCATTGGAGTTGCTGTGTGACTATGTGTGAATGAGATGGACAGGGGAAAGTTTCCAACCTGACCAGTGGGCCGAAGCGAGTGTTGAGTCCCAAACCATGGTTCATACGGCTTAGGGCAGTGTCTGACTTTCTCGGGAGTCTGATCCTGGTCGGAGCTTGATACTGAACCCCCACTGCTAAGAGGTGCCTGAAATATCTCTGAGAGGAGAGTGGATGGATGATGATGGGAGTGTGTGCCCTCTCCAAATTAATCCCTCCCTTCCCCCTTTTTCCTCTCGTGTCCATGAAAGTTATCCATTAGGAGGAGGAAATGTGGAAAGCAGAGTAAACTGACTTCCCTAGAGTGTATGTTGAGGAATTTCAAAAAGGTATAGCCAGGAGATTATGGTGTGAAATTAACTCCCAGAAAGTTCTGGACATTCTTTGAAACTGATTGGTCATTGTTTGGGGTGGGCTGGCCCTCCAAAGTTTCACTTGATAACAAACAAGTTAGCTGAGTATTCAGGGTCATTGTCAGGGATCCAGGCAACCCTGACCAATTTCCTTACATTGACTGTTGACAAGACCTGGTCCTATCTCAGCTACCTTGGCTAAAAGTCTCTATTGAAGAGAACTGTAAAGTTATGACAGCTCATGTCACAGCTTCCTCCAAATACTGGCCAAAAACTAAAAACCCCATAGTGTTGGGAGAGCCTGAGGGGACCCCATCACCATATGCCCCACTGTATCCCTCACTGCCACCTGGGCCTCCAGCTGCCGTGGCTGCTGGAACCCCACCAGAGCCTGTCCCTAGCCTAGGGGCCTTGCCACCTCTAGCACCTCTGGCCTCACCCAGACCACAGGTCCTAACCCCATACCAGCTCACCCAGACCACAGGTCCTAACCCCATACACCCCTGCTGGAAGGCAACTAGAAGATCAGGCCAGTAGAGACAGTCCCTCCCTGCAGCAACACTGGGGAGCCCTACCTATGCCACTGAGAGAAACCAGGGGACCCATCTATTATGATCAGGAAGGTCAGATCCGAGGTGGTCAGTATGTTTTTGTGTACCCAACCCTTTACCACTACAGACCTCCTAAATTGGAAGCACCATACTCCCTCCTATACAGAGAAGCCCCAGGCTATGATTGAACTAATGCAGCCCATAATTCAAACCCATAGCCTACCTGGATGACTGCCACCAACTCCTCCTGACCCTCTTCAACATGGAGGAGCATCACTGAATTACCCACTGAATTACCATTCTCTAAAATGGTTAGAGAATGCCCCAGCTGGGATGCCAAATACCCAGACTTATACTTGGGATCATTTCCCTGAGGAGGACCCCAAATGAGACTCAAATGACTCAAGTGTAGAAGGGAAGTCTTACAAGGATTGAATGGTATCAAGAAGCCCTTTTAAATGACATGAAGGAAGGAGGAAAAAGGCCATAAATATGAGTAAAACACCAAAAGTGTTCCAGGACCCAAGGAGAGCCTGAGCCAGTTCTATGAGAGACTATTTGAGGCATTTTGTCTCTATACCCTTTTTGATCCAGAGGCGCCATTAACCACAGTGGATGGTGAGTGTGGCTTTTGTAGGTCAGGCCCAAGGGGACATCAAGTGCAAGCTACAAACGTTAGAGGGTTTTGCTGGCATGAATGCTAGTCAGTTGCTGGAAGTAGCCACTAAGGTGTTTGTCAACTATGACTAGGGGGTGCAGAGAGGAGAACCCCAGATGATATAGAAAAAGGCCGACTTCCTAGCTGCTGCCTTGGTGGAACAGTCAGAATGCTCCCAGGAAGGTGCCCCGCAGGGACAGGACTGGTGCCAAAAGGGGAATGGCAGGCAGGATGATCTCACCCAGGACCAAAGTTAGGACAGAACCAGTGTGCTTACAGTCATCAGGAAGACCATTGGAAAAAATGACTGCCCCCTATGGCTGGGTAATTCTCAGCAGGGCCCCAAGCAAAAAGAAAGAGGCCATGTGTCCAGGGCTGGTACCAACAAGCATCATGGCCTCAGGGGGCCCTGAAGATGATAGATGATTTTGTGGGGCTAACCACCATGGAGGACTATGAGGATGACTAGGACAGACCAGGCTCTATTTTGTTAGGCCCTGAGGAGCCTATGATCTGAATGAATGTGTGGGGTTGACCCATCGAGTTCATGGTAGATACTGGGACAGAACATTCAGTGGTGACCCAATCCATGAGGTCCTTCTCACAGGGACAAGCCACCATTGTGGGGGCCATGGGCAATCTGACATGCTATCCCTTCCCACTGCCTCAACAATTCAATCTGGGAAGCCATGAAGTCATCCATGAATTCCTATATCTCCCCAACTGCCCTGTGGCTTTAATGTGCTGGGACCTGTTGGGAAAGGTGCAGGCCCAGATAACTTTCAACTCCCACAGACAAGCTGCTCTGACCTTATGAAAGCCAAAACAAAGATTATGGCTCTCACGATTCCCCAAGATGAAGAATGGTGCCTCTACAGTCTCATGGAGGAGCCACAAGAGGGACCTGAGCTGCCCTTCAGAGTACGGGGGTGTGGACTGAAGACAACTCACCAGGACTGGCCCAGAACAAACATCGAGACTTCTAAAATATGGGATCCTTGGACCCTGTCAGTCATCTTGGAATATGCCTCTCCTGCCAGTCCAAAAGCCGGGCACCAATGACTATCTGCCAGGCCAAGACCTGCATGCAATAAACCAGGATGCCATCACCCTTCACCCAGTTGTCCCAAACCCATACACTCTCTTGGGTCTTAATCCCCACCAAACCTGCCTTCTTCACATGCCTAGACCTCAAGAATGCCTTCTTCTGGATCCACCTGGCCCCCCAGAGTCAACCGATCTTCACCTTCCAGGGGGAGAATCCTGAAAATTATAACAAGGGCCAGTTGACTTGGACCAGATTTACTCAGGGGTTCAAAAATTACCCAACTATTTTTGGTACTGCATTAAGCCTCAGACCTAAAAGTCTTCTCAGCGGATCAACATGGCTGTGTCTTGCTTCAGTATGCAGATGACTTACTGCCGGCTGAAAGGTCTTGGGAGGATTGCACAGAAGGAACTTAGCAGATCCTTACCCTCCTACAGGAAACTGGCTATAATGTCTCAAGGAAAAAAGCCCAAATCTGTCAAAAGAAAGTCAAATACCTTGGTTTCCATCTCTCTCAAGGGCAGCACCAGCTTGGCCTAGAGAGAAAACAGGCCATTTGTTCCATCCCAGTCCCGTCAACCTGACCTCGGGGTTGGTAGTTTCTCAGGGCTGCAGGCTTCTGTAGAATGTGGATGCCCAACTTCTCAGCCTTGGCAAAACCCCTTTATGAGGCCACAAAAGGGGGAGAGTGGGAAACTCTTATGGGACCAAGTACATCAAAGGGGCTTTGAAGAGATCAAATGGGCCCTTGCCAATATGCCTGGTCTGGGGCTCCCAGATATGTTCAAGCCCTTCTTCTTGTATGTTCATGAATGTATTGGCATCACAGTGGGAGTCCTAACCCAGATGTTGGGGTCATGGCATCACCCAGTGGCATATCTCTCCAATCAGCTTGACTCTGTTGCCCAAGGCTGGCCACCTTGCCTACGGGCACTTACATCCATGGCCTTCTTAGTGTCTGAAGCTGACAAGTTAACGCTGAGACAAGAATTGACAGTCTAAGTGCCACATTCAGTATTGATATTAATGGAATAAAAGGGTCAATACTGGCTAATCAACACCTGGAATAATCAGATATCAGGGAATGCTATGTGAAAACCTGCGCATTCATCTAGAAGTAATGCAGACCCTAAACCCTGCAATCCTGCTGCCTGTCAGCCCAGGTCAACCAGATCATGACTGCATGGAAATCATGGATGAGGTGTTCTCCAGCCGACCAGACTTGAGGGACCAGCCCCTCAAGGACCCTGATGATGAGTATTTCACCAACAGTAGCAGTTTTGTGAAAGAGGGAGACGGCCTTGCAGGGTTCTCTGTGGTGACCCTAAATTCTATCACTGAGACACAGGAAGTGGTCCAACTTCAAAAGAAATCATTCCTCAGTTTGGGATCCCTATTATTATGGGATCAGATAACAGGCCAGCATTTCTGTCTGAGGTGGTGCAGCTGGTGGCAAAGGGGTTAAAGATCACCTGGAAGTTACCACAGCAAACCGACCCCAGAGCTCTAGGAAGATAGAATGAATGAACTGTACTCTGAAGCTGCAATTAAGTAAACTATGTCTGGAAACCCACCTACACTGGGACCAAGTGTTGCCAATGACTTTGTTAAGAATCAGGTGTAGGCCCACTAAGCAGATGGGGCTCTCCCCTGATGAAATTCTTTATTGGCACCCTCCCCACATTCTCAAGAGTATAAGGGAGATCTAAATGGCATAGGTAATCTAATCCAAAGGCAACAGATGCAGGCTCTTGGCTCTACCTTAACCACCTTACACCACTGGGTTAGGGAACAATTACCTGTGAGTCTGACCACAGATGCTCATCCCTGAAAACCAGGAGATGCCGTATGGGTGAAGGAGTGGAATGTCCAACCCCTAAAACCCCTCTGGTGGGGCCTGTTCACTGTCATTTTGTGCACCCCTACTGCAGTAAATGTAGCCAAAGTGGGTCGCTGGATTCACCACATCAGAGTGAAGCCAGCATCCCAGAACTGGGAGTGCATTCCTGATCCATTAGCGCCCTGCAAGCTGACTATATGGAAGAAACAATCTGCAACTCCAGAGTTTCTGGGAGACTGCAGCCTTGCGTTAGTCACTCAGGAAGCTGACTAATCTATGCACAGCAGAAGCTAGAGGAATCAATGGTCCAGTGGGACAAATAGACTGTCCTTATTTTCTATATCTGTTTCCTTACTCTGATGCACTGTCACCCCTTGTGTCATGCCTTGTCTCTCCAGAGGCTGCCCCGGCCTCCTGGAAGTGTGGTGAGAGGTCTCTGCCAGCACTCACCTTCCCTTTGCGGATACGATCCTTCATTGGTATTGGTTGCTTCTAATCTGAACCCCTTCTGTAGACCTAGATCTCACATCATGTGACCCATGTATTAACATAACCAGATGAGGCCAGGGAATCACTTGCACCTTACTATACCATACCCACTTCTCATGTCAAGGAAAAGTCCTGGGGACCTGCAGTCACAATAAGACCACCTAGTCTATCTGCCAATGGGAGAGTCAATACACTTGTCTTGACCCACAATACTCCCCCAGTAAAGATTGGTTAGAAGTGTGATCCTACCAAAAAGGGAGGGGCCTTGGTCAGCTGGACACAAATTACTAACACAAAATGACTGGTGTCAATGCTGTTTGACATATGTGCAGTTATAAGTATTGGCCCAGCAGCATTGGTCATACAAAAAAAAATGTGCACTTGTCATAGAGGGCCCAAGGGCTCTTGATATACCATGCAGACGCTTAGATTGGGAGTGGGAATACTGACTCAATGACAAATACATGTGTGAGGAAAACGATTTATGTGCCTATACATCTGAATTTTTATGCCCCAGCTGGAGTTGTGTTTCATGGTCTACTTGGAAAAAAGAAGGCACAATAGTGCTCCTTCAGAAGGTGGCTGCTACATCAGGTTGTCAATAAAAGTCCTACTATCCTGTTAATTTTACCATCATTAACCCAGGAGATTCCAAATGGCAATGGGGCACACCTGAATTGGCATCTAGATCCATGGGTGAGTCAGAGACCCAGGGACTGTGCTATATTTCAAGAAAGTCACTACCACCCATCCAAACAAATCCCATCATATCTTCCACTTTTTCTATGAAGAAGAAGTAGCCCCCCTCCCATTTCAGTCACAGCAAGGAACTTGTTTCTTAACCTATCAGAGACTATAGCCCAGACTCTGAAGATCTCCTTTTGCTATGTATGCAGGGAAACCAAAATGGGGGATCAACAGCCATGGGAGGCTAGAATGAGATCCTGCAAACCTTATAATGGAAAAGAATACCCCAGTCCTACTACCAGGGTTTGGCTCCTCAAAACTTTAATTGTTGGGAAAAACTGGTTTTCCTGATGGGGAAAAAAATTCACCAACACTGTTGGAAATTTACTATGCCTAGGCCAAAGATTTTATAACTCAACTACCTAGAAAACCCAATGATGGGAGTCACCAGATCACTTTGAACCAGATCCCCATCCACTGTCTTTCTCTCATCTCCACAAGGCCTGGGACGATGTCGATGCAGTCATTAAATGGTGGGCCCCAGGTGGACTATACTGGATATGTGGATGGACAGCCTATACAGTACTTCCCTCAGGGTGGTCAGGATCAGGTGTGCTGGGAACTATTCATCCATCTTTCTTCCTGTTCCTAGTTGCCAGAGGAGAACATTTGGGAGTCCAAGTGTATGGAGACAGGGGGACTCAAAGGAAATGACATGCTCTACAAATTGGCAACTGGAAAGATGATGAATGGCCTCCCGAGCATATAATCCAAAATTACGGCCCTGCCACCTGAGTAGAGGATGGGTCCTAGGGCTACCACACTCCCATTTACATGATAAACCACATAATCAGACTGCAAGCAGTTGTAGAAATTATAACCAATGAAACTGCCAGAGTTCTTAGCTTACTAGGTAAGCAGCAGACCAAAATGCTCAGTGCTATCTATCAAAATCGCTTGGCCTTAGATTACTTGCTTGCTTCTGAGGGAAGGGTTTGTGGGAAGTTTAACCTGAGCAACTGCTGCCAACAGATAGGTGATGAAGGAAAAGCCATTGAGGTATTCGCAGATAACGTGAGAAAGATTGCTCATGTCCCAGTCCAGACCTGGAAAGATTGGGACCCCGGGGAGTTATTCGGAGGATAGTTTTCAACTCTTGGGGGATTCAAAACCCTCATGGGTGTTATCCTCTTGATTTTGGGAGCTTGCTTAATCCTAGATCTCCTGGTTATATGGTCTGTCTCCAGCCTCATTGAGGTAATGGTTGAAAGGAAAATGCCCACACGTGATGATGTTATGGAAATATAAACCTCTAAACCAAGATGATGCGCTTTGACCCAAAATAGGGGGTCCAAGCATCAAAGAAGGAGAATGTGGTAAAACTCCTCCCTAAGGAATGTGGTGAAAACCTCAAGACAAGGGAAGGCAACCTGGCTATGTGCACATGTGCGACTTTCTTCACAGCTCCATAACAGACCGCGCATTCAGACTGTATGTCACTATATATGGGAGACAAAGGAGTCAAAATTGTGCAAAAGGCAACCCTGTGCTGTGCTAAGGGCTCAGCCTTTTGGGTCTTAGCCTGCTGAGCCCATGGTGGCATGAATAAAGCTGCTTCCTGGAAAGAAAAGCGTCAGTGTCCTGACTCTCTGTGTGTGACTCACTGCTACATTGCCCTCTCCCCCAGCTTGGCAGTATGTTTTACACTTCAATACAAGAGCAGGATTAATAAATACAGTTCTAGGGCATTCAAATTTATGCAAAATGTGGAATAAATACGGGAGAAAATATTAAATTAGGCATTGTTACAATTCAACAATTCAGTGTTTTTCAAAGTTGAGTTTAGCTAGCTACATCAAAAGCCACATGGGGTGTTTATTTACAGCATAGGTTATCAGAACAAAATCTGATACACAAAATTAGTATCTCTGAGAATTGGGGCTGGATAGCTCTATATAAAAGGTACCTAGGTAATGCTTATTTACCCTAAAGTTTGCAGAACAAAGACTTAATATGGATATAGGCATGATTCTAATCCAAGTTCAGACTCTACCATCTTCCCATTATTGCATAAATCACATAATCTCTCTTATTTTCACATGTGAAATTCAGGTCAACTAGCCAATCAATATTTCTTACTGCATATTATTAACACACATTGTAATTCATTATTAACATAACTATTAATTTGTTGCTCTTAATTAGCATTTATTAATAATTATTTATATACACCATTTCTATAGAATACACAGAGCTCTAAAACTTGTAATGTCATACATGCACAAAAACAAAGTATCTTCAGGAACTTATATTCTAGAGAGTCAAATGAAATAATAAGTATACTAAACTAGAATTCTTTTTTAGAATGATAGGACATGATAAATGACATGGAAAAATAAATACAGCAGGATAATGGGGACTGAGAGGGAGTTGTATGTGATAGAAGACTATGAGGTTAATGGCTCAGTCGGTTAAGCATCCGACCTTGGCTCAAGTCATGATCTCACAGTTCAAGAGTTTGAGCCCCGCATTGGGCTCTGTGCTGACAGATCGGAGCCTGGAGCTTGCTTCGGATTCTGTGTCTCTCTCTCTCTCTGCCCCTCCCCTGCTCACACTCTGTCTCTCACTGTCTCTCAAAAATAAATAAATATTTAAAAAAAAAAAGAAGAGTGGTTAAGATAGTCCCCACTATACAGATATTTTTTAACAGATTTGGAGATAGCGAGGGAGTAAACCAAGTGAATAACTTGAAGAAGGATATTCCAAGTATTTCATAACACCATGCATATGCCATGCCTCAGAAAGAGCAAGGGGAGTGTGTGTATAATAGGGAAACTGAGTTTCTGGATAAAATGGGGAAGGCAATAATCCAGAATGATCAAACTTCATGCTCCCAGATCTCCTTAACTAGAAACTCAGCAATTTCAATGCTTATTTGCTATTTACAAGACTTTGTTAAACTTCTCCCTTTTGATATTTTATAAATGTGTGCTGCCTTTTAAGTAAAAAGTGTATCTTTCCTTATTTGACCATCCTTAACATATGTGTTTCAAAATCTTGGTTACATTGATATATAAAATGAGTTTCATCTAGAAAGATTAGAAATTAGTATCTAATTGCTGAATATATTGTTTTTGTTTGTTTTTTTTTTTCAGCACTGGATTTCTTCATGAGCTTTGATATTTCTGTTTGCAAGGTCATTTAAAATATTTTTGTTGAGAGGTGATAGATTGTTAGTTTTCTTTCTTTGTTTTTCTCTCTCCCTCTAACTTCTGTCCTCACTGTCTAGTGATTTTTGTTTCTGAGCTCACACCAAAGCACCAGATTTTAAATCTCCCTTCAGTATTATTTCCTAGGACTAACACTGAGAATATGTCTGATCTCATCATAAATTCAGTGGATTTGTGACTCACCCCTGAAAGCCATATGATGTTACTGTCCCCTGCTTCCCTTTTCCCAACCCTTCAGATAGAGACACAACCCATTTGGCATATGTACGGATAAATACATTCTTTTCTGCCTCCCCAACCTTTCAGGAGCTCTTCCAGAAATCCATATTAACTAAGTCTACCTGGTACCATATAATCATTTGTGTTAAAAAAAAATTTACCATTTCTATTCTATTTTTAATTTTTTACAATTTTATTGAGTAGTAATTGACATACATCACTGTATAAGTTTACGGTGTACAGCTTAATGGTTTGATTTATATAGGTTGTGACATAACTACCACAATAGGTTCATCATCCATCTTCTCATATAGATACAGTAAAAGAAAAGAATAAAATATAAGGGGAAAAATTATTTTCTCCTTATGATGAGAACTCTTAGGATTTACTCCCTTAACAAGTTTCCTAGAGATTTTATAGCAGTGCTAGCTGTAGTCATCATGCTGTATATTATATCCCCATCACTTATTTATCTTATATCTGGAAGTTTGTACCTTTGGACCACCTTCATCCAATCCCCCCCTTCTCCCACATCTCTACCTCTAGTAAACACAGGTCTGATCTCTTTTTCTATGAGTGTGTTTTGTTTTGTTTTTTGAATACACTATATGCAAGATCATAAAGTATTTGTCTTTCTCTGACAGATTTCACCTTGCATAATAACTTCAAGTGGCATCTTTATTATCACAAATAGTAGGATTTCCTCATTTTTTGTAGCTGAATAATATTCCATTGTGTGCATGGGTATGACTGTGTTATTTATCCTTTCATCCATAAATGGATACTTAAATTGATCCCATGTCTTGGCTACTATAAATAACGCTGCTATGAACAGGGAATTCCAGATATCTTTCTAAGTTAGTGTTTTTGTTACCTTTGGATACATTCCCAGAAATAGAATTGCTAGGTCACATGGTAGTTCTATTTTTAATTTATTGAGGAATCTTCATACTGTTTTCCATTGTAACACCACTAATTTACAATCCCACCAACAGTGTTCCCTTTTCTCCACATACAGCATTTGCTGTCTCTCGTCTTTTGTGA
>JAQQST010001500.1:0-12470 GCA_028646485.1 Cryptoprocta ferox | reverse complement strand
AGGAAAGAATATCCGATGGAAAAAAGCCTCTTTAACAGGTGGTGCTGGGAGACCTGGACAGCAACATGCAGAAGAATGAAACTAGATCACTTTCTTATACCATACACAAAAATAAACTCAAAATGGATGAAGGACCTGAATGTGAGCCAGGAAAACCATCAAAACCCTAGGGAGAATCCAGGAAACAACCTCCTTGACCTCAATTTCCTACCACAGCAATTTCCTAGTCAACACATCTCCAAAGGCAAGGGAATCAAGAGCAAAAGGAACTACTTGGACCTCATCAAGATAAAAAGCTTCTGCACTGCAAAAGAAACAATCAAAACTAAGAGGCAACCGACGGAATGGAAAAGATAGATGCCAATGACATATCGGATAAAGGGCTAGTATCCAAAATCTACAAGGAACTCACCAAACTCCACACCCAAAAAACGAATAATCCAGTGCAGAAATGGGCAGAAGACATGAATAGACACTTCTCCAAAGAGAACATCCAGATGGCCAACAGACACATGAAACGATGCTCAGCGTCACTCATCATCAGGGAAATACAAATCAAAACCACACTGAGATACCACCTCATGCCGGTCACAGTAGTTAAAATGAACAAAACAGGAAACTATAGATGCTGGCGAGGATGTGGAGAGACAGGCACCCTCCTACACTGTTGGTGGGAATGGAAACTGGTACAGCCGCTCCGGAAAACAGTGTGGAGGCTCCTCAAAAATGAACAATAGAACTCCCCTATGACCCAGCCATAGCACTGCCAGGGATTTATCCAAGGGATACAGAAGTGCTGATGCATAGGGGCACATGTATCCCGATGTTCATAGTGGCACTTTCAACAATAGCCAAATCATGGAATGAGCCTTAATGTCCATCAACTGATGAATGGATAAAGAAGATGTGGTTTATCTATACAATGGAATATTCTACATGAGAATGAGAAAGAATGAAATCTGGCCATTCGTGGCAACGTGGATGGACCTCGAGGGTGTCATGCTAAGTGAAATAAGTCAGGCAGAGGACAGATACCATATGTTTTCACTCATAAGTCTAACAGGAGAAACTTAACAGAGGACCATGGGGAGGGGAAGGGGAGAAAAAAGTTAGGGAGAGGGAGGGAGGCAAATCATGAGAGACTCTTGAATACTGAAAAAAAACTGAGGCTGAGGGGGGAGGAGGAAAGGGGAAGGGGGTAATGGACATGAAGGAGGGCACTTGTGGGGAAGAGCACTGGGTGTTATATGGAAACCAACTTGACAATAAACTATATTAAAAAAAAAGACAGGGTAGCAGAATGGATAAAAAAACAAAATCCATCTATTTGCTGTCTACAAGAGACTCATTTTAGACCTGAAGACACCTTTGGATTCAAAGTAAGGTGATAGAGAAATATCTATCATGCTACTGGAAGGCAAAGGAATAAAGACAGTCTCTTCGGCAAAGGGTGCTGAGAAAACTGGACAGTCACATGCAGAAAAATGAACCTGGAACACTTACTTACACCATATACAAAAATAAATTCAAAATGGATGAAAGACCAAAATGTAAGACAGGAAACCATCAAAATCCTAGAGAAGAAAGCAGGCAAAAACCACTTTGACCTCGGCCACGGCCACTTCTTACTCGACATGTCTTTGGAGGCAAGGGAAACAAAAGCAAACATGAACTATTGGGAACTCATCAAAATAAAAGTTTTCTGCACAGCGAAGGAAACAATTAGCAAAACTAAAAGGCAACTGATGGAATGGGAGAAGATATTTGCAAATGACATATCAGATAGAATATTAGTATCAAAAATCTATAAAGAACTTATCAAACTCAACACCTAAAAAAAAAAAATAATCCAGTGAATGGGCAAAAGACATGAATAGATACTTGTCCAAAGAAGGCATCCAGATGGCTAACCGACACATGAAAAAATGCTCAGTATCACTCAGCATCAGGGAAATACAAATTAGGAACACAATGAGATACCACCTCACACCCGTCAGAGTGGCTAACATTAACAACACAGGCAACAACAGATGTTGGCGAGGATGTGGAGAAACAGGATCTCTTTCAAACTGCTGTTGGAAATGGCTAAACTGCTGTTGGAAATGGCAACTGGTGCAGCCACTCTGGAAAGCAGTATGGAGCCTCCTCAAAAAATTAAAAATAGAACTACCCTATTGCACTTGCAGTTGAACCCAGCAATTGCACTAGTAGGTACTTATCCAAGGGATACAGGTGTGCTGTTTCCAAGGCGCACATGTACCCTAAGGTTTACAGCAGTGCTATCAACAACAGTCAAAGTATGGAAAGAGTCCAAATGTCCATTAACAGATGAATTCATAAAGAAGATGTGGTAAATACCTACAGAATGGAATACTACTCAGTGATGAAAAAGAATGAAATCTTGCATTTACAATTATGTGGATGAAACTAGAATATATTATGCTAAGTAAAATTAGGGAGAGATAAATATCATATGACTTCACTCATATGAGGAATTTAAGATACAACACAGATGAACATAAGGGAAGGGAAGCAAAAATAATATAAGAACAAGGAGGGGGACAAAACATAAGAGACCCTTAAATACAGAGAAAAAACTGAGGGTTGCTGGAAGGATTGTGGGTGGTGGGATGGGCTAAATAGGTAAGGGGCATTAAGAAAGACACTTGGGAAGATCAATGGGTGTTATACATAGGGGATGAATCACTGGAATCTACTCCTGAAATCTTTATTGCACTATATGCTAACTAACTTGGATGTAAATTAAAATATAAACAAACAAACAAATAAAAGAATTCCCTATTTTCCCGTAAACTCATCCACTAATTTACTAAATTTGGATTCACTGTTTATATTTTCTTTCACATGGGCTAAAACTATCCTGAATAAACAGTAAAAGACACCCCTTGCATCTTAAGGATGGGGAGCATTCCAAAATGGGACAATCCTGGGTGCCATGTCCTCACAGGAAGCCAGAGGGCGCCCCAAGATAAGCAAATGAATCTGATTGACAAAATTAATTTTGTGCTTCCTGCCTCCAGTATTACAAATAAAAATGGAAGACCATATATATAATCAAGGTTCACAGCTCTTTATCAGTTTGGAAAACCAACATTGCATAATATAATTATAGAATATCCATCCCCAAACTACCTAACCTGAGTGCTAAGTTACTTAGTACAAATGATAAGTGCAACAAAGAAAGGCTCTTCAGAAAAGCAATGAGTAAGTCTGATTTGGAGGAAATAGGAACACACTCATGAAGTACATGGCACTTAAGCTGAACTTTTCTCTAAATCTGAATTTGACAGACAATATCCAGGTAGAAAGACTTTTGCCAAGCCAGGGACATTAAAAACCACCGTGGATGGTCTCTAGAACAAAGAGTATAAATAAATAGACCCAGGGAACAAAAGTGTGTTGCTACAGAAAGAGAAAAAAGAACAATCAATAAGTAAATATGTAGGAAATGAACGCTGTGTGGAAGGCACTATGCAAAAATCAATTTGTGTGTTTGAATCCTATATGGTTAACATTTGGGACAAGTTGCTCTTGCTTCAGCAAAGAAAGAAATATATTCCATAACATTTTTTCTACTAGAATCTTTCACTAATCAACTAGCTATGGCAAAAAATGAATACAAAAAAGAAAACAGTAAATCTATGGCCTTTTAATACCACTGAATTCAAACATACATGCAAAACTCATTTTATGTAATTTGACGTTATATAAATAAACTGTCAGACTGACATGAACTTTCAGGTATATCTACTATTATGTTTCTACAAAGAAAGCCGAATATATCTAGTTAGTAGATATATTTCTTAAAAACAATGTACCACGATAATCATCAGCATACTTAGACAAATGTCAATAAAATTACTTTAAGTTCCAAATACTGAACATGTCAGACATTTTGACAGATTGGAAATTAAAGATAAATTTTATGAAAAATTTCTTCTAAATAATTCCCAATTGTAGAAGACTTAAATATATGAAGAAATCTGCTAATTTTTTTCACTCTGGTCTCACATATATGTCAAAAGATAAATGAGGCGTTTCTCTTCTTAAAAAATGATGAGTAGGAAATCTAAAAATTTTTGAAATGGCAATAAATTTGGTGTTCAGTATAGAGATTGTAGATGTCCTAAGAAGAATTGCTTCTTATAGAGTGACTTCCAAGAACTTCCCAGTTCCCTACTACAGACCCCTCAGTGATTCATCTTGTTAATTTTTTGTCATTAAGACAGTTCAGAAAGGAAGACACGTAGATATGGCATCACATACACTGAGCTACTAATGACTGAAAAATAAAAGGTAAGTTTGAGAGAAGCGTTAAATGGCAGAGAAGTAGGGGAACCCTAGGCTTCCCACGTCCTTCAAACACAGGTGTAACGGGGTCAGATCACGTGGAACACCCAGGAAATTGATCTGAGGACTGGAAGAAGGATCTCCACAGTTGGAGGGAAACAGCTTGGCATGTGTGAGGTGCATGGATGTGAGTTGGGGGGGGGAGAGAATATGGTGGAGCAAAGGAGGGGAGGGAACCCTTTCCATGGAGAGACAAAAGGGAGAGGATGAGAGGGGTTGAGGGAGTGTGGCATCGAGTTAGAACAAGAGGAAAACCTGTCTGGACCATGGACTGGGGAGCAGGAGGTACTGAGTGTCCCAGTTTTTTTTTTTTTGTTTTTTTTTTTTTTGCAAGCAGCTTCTGGAGCTCAAACTCTAAGGTTTTGGAAATGCATGGCTTTCTCCAGGGAGTAGGGAGCACGTGCCTGGGGAGGAGGGAGCTGGCTCAAGAGTGTATAGCGTGGTGTGACAATCTCCAGGGAGCACTGGGAGAGAACAGTGCCCTTCCTGGAGTACTTTTGGAAGAGGGCTTATTGCCTCCTTAAGGACAAAAGACCCTGCAGGTGCCAGCCCAAGGTCTTTCATCAGCAGGGTGGAGAGGCTCTGATCCAGAGCAGGGGAGCAGACCTATGCCCTGCCAGGCCCTTAAGGACTTCAGGTTTTGAGTCCCAGCTGAGCAACAAGGAGAAGTTGCAGGATCTTTGAGGCACAGGGTAAGCTGATATCCCTCGCTATTCTGTGAGGGCTGACTGAACAGTGAGGGTTGAGATCCCTGGTGTGGGGAGGAGAGATTGGGATGTCACCATTTTCCCCCCAACAGCAACATGGTGGGACTTCAGAGACAACACAGCGCCCCCAGTAAAGGCGGGACATGCTTACACCAAATCCCTCCCCTCTGAGGCGGGCAACTGCTTATTTACTGGGGCAAGACTGAATCTGACCCAAACTAGACAGCCTCTATCCACACCAGCACAGCCACCACCCCCAGGCACCAGCACACAACTCTTTTTTTTTTTTCTCTTTTTCCTCCCTCTTTTTTTTTTTTTTTTTTTTTTCCTTTTGGAATCAGGCTCATACCTTCTGGTTTGTATTTCATCATATCTTTCTGTTTTTTAAAATCAAGCTTTTATATTCTTTTCTCTTTCCTTCTTTTCTCTTTTCTTCTGCTTTTTTCTGCTTTTTTTTTTTTTAATTTCTCTTTTCTTGGAATTAGCCTTATACTTTTTTTATTCTCGTTTGGTTTTCTTGGGTTCCCTTTCCTTTTTCTCTTTTTATGGGATCAGGCTTCTCCTACCCCTTTCTATTTCCAGGGTTACTTCAACAAACAAATGAAGGCACACCTAGTTAAGGTCCAAACACTCCACCACTGAAAGCAAGGAGGGGCTCGGCAGAGGACTGACCAGTGGGAAAGAGCAGCCAAAATGTAACAGTAGAGGGCACAGTACACCAGAAACACTTCCTTGAGTGCCAGGCCTGGACAGTGTATGAATTCTTTTTAATATAGGAGTACTCTCAGGTGAAGGACACATAACAAGCTTTTGAAACACACAAAAGACAGAAACTTAGCCAAAATGACAAGACGGACGAATTCTCCCCAAAGAAAATTCAGAAAGAAATCACAGCCAGAGCCTTGCTCAAAACAACATAAACAATATACCTGAACAAGAATTTAAAACAACAGTCATAAGACTAAGAGTGAGGCTTCAGAAAAGCTATAAGATACCAGAGGAGCCCTTGCAGCAGAGGTCAAAGACCTAAGAACTAGTCAGGATGAATTAAAAATGCTATAACTGAGATGGAAAATAAACTAGATATAATGACAGTGAGGATTGAAGAAGCAGAGGAGAGAAGAGGTGAAATAGAAGATAAAATCGTGGAAAATAATAAAGCTGAAAAGGGAAAAAAATTACTAGATCACAAGAGGAGACAGAGAACTAAGTGATTTCAGGAAAGAAAACAACATCTGTATCATAGGCATCCCAGAAGAAGAAAAGTAAGGAAAGGGGGCAGAAGATTTATTTGTACAAATTATAGCTGGGACCTTACCTAATCTGGAAAAGGAAACAGGCATCCAAGTCCAAGATGCCAAGGGAACTCCCTTCAAAATCAACAAAACATATCAATATGATAGTGAAATTGGCATTACTTTCAGAAGTAATGAGAGACTTCTGAAAAGGAGAGAGGGACAAAAGAACATTAACCTACAAGGGAGACACATAAGGTTAGTAGCAGACCTGTCCACTGAAACTTGGCAGGCCAGAAGGGAGGGGCAGGAAATATTCAATGTGCTGAATAGGAAAAACATGCACCCAAGTATTCTTCATCCAGGAAGGCTGACATTCAGAATAAAAGGAAAGATAAAGACTATCCCAAACAAAAACTAAAGGTGTTCATGACCACTAAACCAGCCCTGCAGAAAATTCTAAGGTGAGGGCTCTCTGAGTGTAGAAAAAAAAATAATAATAATAAAGGCCAAAGCAGCAAAGACTATAAAGGATCAGAGAATATCACCAGAAACATAAAATCTACAGAGAATACAGTGGCTATAAATTCATATCTGTCAATAATCCCTCTAAATGTATATGGACTGACTACCCCAATCACAAGACATAGCAAGTCTGAACAGATAATTAATAAATAAATAAATAAATAAATAATAAAATAAAAAAACTAAGATCCATCTATTTGCGGCCTACAAGAGATTCATTTTTGACCTGAGGACACCTGCAGATTGAAAGTAAAGGGATAGAAAACCATCTATCATGCTAATGGACATCAAAAGAAAGCTGTTGTGGCCATACTTACATCAGACAAACTGGGTTTTATTTATTTTTTTTTAATGTTTATTTTTGAGAGAGAGAGAGAGATAGAGACAGAGCATGAACAGGAGACAGGCAGAGAGAGAGGGGGAGACACAGAATCCAAAACAGACTCCAGACTCCGAGCTGTCAGCACAGAGCCCAACCTGGGGCTCCAACTCACAAGCTGTGAGATCATGACCTGATCTGAAGTAAGAGGCTTAAATGACTGAGCCAACCAGGTGCCCTGAGACAAACTGGATTTTAAAACAAAGACAATAACAAGAGATGTAAAAGGGCATTATACCATAATTAAGGGGTCTATCCATTGAGAAGAGCTATCAATTGTAAATATTTATCCCCCCAACTTGGAAACTTTCAAATATAAACATCAATTAATCACAAACATAAACTCATTAATAATAATACCATAATAGTAGGGGACTTCAAAACCCCACTTATAGCAATGGACAGATCATGTAAAGAGAAAAATCAACAAGGAAATAATCACTTTTCACTCTGAATGACACACTGGACCAGATGAACTTAACAGATATATTCAGAACATTTCATCCTAAAGGCACAGAATGCACATTCTTGTCAAGTACACATGAAACATTCCCCATAACAGGTCACATACCGGGTCACAAATCAGCTCTCAACAGGTACAAAAAGATAGAGATCATACGATGCATATTTTCAGATCACACTATGAAGCTTGAAATCAACCACAGGAAATAATTTGGAAAGCCCTCAAATACCTGGAGGTTAAAGAACATCCTACTAAAGAATGAACAGGCTAACCACAAAATTAAAGAAGAAAGTTAAAAATACATGGAAGCCAATGAAAATGAAAACACAACAATCCAAACCTTTTGGGATGAAGCAAAGGCAGTCCTAAGAGGAAAATACATTACAATTCGGGCCTATCTCAAGAAGCAAGAAAGGTCCCAAATACACAACCTAACTTTACACCTAAAATAGCTAGAAAGCAGCAGCAAATAAAGCCCAAAGCCAGCAAAAGAAGTGAAATAATGAAGATTAGAGCAGAAATAAACGTTATAGAATCCCCCCAAAAAAAGGTAGAACCAATCAAAGAATTTGCTTTTTAAATTTTTTTAATGTTTATTTTTGAGAGAGAGAGAGAGAGAGAGAGGGAGGGAGGGGCATGGAGAGAGAGAGACAAAGAATCTGAAGCAGGCTCCAGGTTCTGAACGGTCAGCACAGAGCCTGACGCAGGGCTCGAATGCACAAACTGTGAGATTATGACCTGAGCCGAAGTTGGGAGCTTAACCGACTGAGCAACCAAGGTGCCCCTAAGAGCTGCTCTTTAGAAATAATAAGCAAAACTGATAAACTTCTAGCCAGACATCTCAAAAAGAAAAGAGAGAGGACCCAAACACATAAAAATCACAAATGAAAGAAGAGAGATCACAACCAACACCATGCAAATACAAATAATTATAAGACAATTCTATGAAAAAAATATATGCCAACTGGACAATCTGGAAGAAATGGACAAATTCCTAAACACACATGCACTACCAAAATTCAAACAGGAAGAAATAGAAAATTTGAACAGACCCATTACCAATGAAGAAATTGAATCACTTATCAAAAATCTCCCAACAAATAAGAGTCCTGGGCCAGATGGCTTCCCAGGGAAATTCTATTACACAATGAAAGCAGAGCTAATACCTAACCTTCTCAAGCGGTTCCAAAAAAATAGAAATGGAAGGAAAGCTTCTGGACTCATTCTATGAAGCCAGCATTACATTGATTCCCAAACCAGACAGAGACCCCACTAAAAAGGAGAATTACAGGCCAATATCCTTGATGAAAATGGATGCAAAAATTATCAACAAGATACTAGCAAATCTAATTCAACAGTATATTAAAATAATTATTCACCATAATCAAGTGGGATTCATTCCTGGACAGGGATGTTCAATATTCACAAATCAATCAATGTGATACATCAAATTAATAGAAGAAAGGATAAGAACCATATGATCCTGTCAATAGATGCAGAAAAAGCATTTAACAAAATACAGCTTCTTTTCTTAATAAAAACCCTCAAGAAAGTTGGGATAGAAGGAACATATCTAAACATCATAAAAGCCATATAGGAAAAGCCCACAGCTATTATCATCCTCAATGGGGAAAAACTGAGAGCTTTCACCCTGAAACAGCAAATATGACAAGGATGTCCACTCTCACCACAGTTGTTTAACTTAGTGTTGGAAGTCCTAGCCTCAGCAATCAGAAAACAAAATGAAATAAAACGCATCCAAATTGGCAAAAAAGAAGTCAAACATTCACTTTCGCAGATGACATAATACTCTACATGGAACACCCAAAAGACTCCACCAAAAGGCTGCTAGAACAGATATATGAATTCAGCAAATACATATCGCAGGATACAAAATCAATGTATAGAAATCAGTTTCATTCCTATACACCAGTAATAAAGCAACAGAAAGAGAAATAAAGAAATTGATCCCATTTACAATTGCACCAAGAACCATAAAATACCTAGCAATAAACCTAACCAAAGATGTAAATGATCTGTATGCTGAAAACTATAGAAAACTTATGAAAGAAATTGAAGAAGACACAAAGAGATGGAAAAAACATTCCATGCTCTTACATTGGAAGAACAAATACTGTTTAAATGTCAATACCACTCAAAGCACTCTACACATTCAATACAATCCCAATCAAAATTGTACCAGCATTCTTCTCAAAGCTAGAACAAACTATCTTAAAATTTGTATGGAAAGACGCCGAAGAGCCGAAGAGCTCTTCGGCCGAACAGCCAACATAATGTTGAGAAAGAAAACCAAATACGTAGGCATCACAATCCCAGACTTTAGCCTCTATTACAAAGCTGTAATCATCAAGACAATATGGTGTTGGCACAAAAACTGACACAGAAACAATGGAAAACTATAGAGAACTCAGAATTGGAACCACAAATGTATCGCCAACTAATCTTTGACAAAGCAGGAAAGAGTGTCCAATAGAAAAAAGACAGTCTCTTTAGCAAATGGTGCTGGGAGAACTGGACAGCAACATGCAGAAGAATGAACCTGGATCACTTTCTTAACACCATACACAAAAATAAACTCAAAACATATGAAAGACCTGAATGTGAGACAGGAAACCATCAAAACCTTAGAGGAGAAAACAGGCAACAACCTCTCTGACTACAGTTGCAGCAACTTCTTAACTCGACACGTCTCTGAAGGCAAGAGAAATAAAAGCAAAAATGAACAATTAGGAGTCATCAAGATAAAAAGCTTCCACACTGCAAAGGAAACAACAAAACTAAAATCCAACCAATAGAATGGGAAAAAATATTTGCAAATGACATATTGGATAAAGAGCTGGTATCCAAAATCTATAAAGAACTTATCAAACACCAAAAAAACAAATAATCCAGTGAAGAAATGGGCAGAAGACATAATAGACAATTTTCCAAAGAACACATCCAGATGGCCAACAGATACATGAAAAGATGCTCAAAATCACTCATCATCAAGAAAATATAAATCCAAACCACATTGAGATACCACCTCACACTAGTCAGAGTGGCTAAAATTAACAACTCAGGAAACAACAGATGTTGGCAAGGATGTGGAGAAAGGGGAGAACACTCTTGCATTCTTGGTAGGAATGCAAACTGATGGAGCCACTCTGGAAAACAGTATGGAGGTTCCTCAAAAAATAATTACCTTACAATGCAGCAATAGCACCCCTAGGAATTTATCCAAAGGATATAAGAGTGCTGATTCATAGGAGTACATGTACCCCAATGTTTATAGCAGCGCTTTCAACAATAGCCAAATTATGGAAAGAGCCCAAATTTCCACCTACTGATGAATGGATAAAGAAGATGTGGTTTATATATACAATGGAATACTACTTGGCAATGAGAAAGAATGAAATCCTGCCATTTGCAGCAACATGGATATAACTGGACAGTATTATGCTAAGTGAAATAACTCAGTCAGAGAAAGACAGACATATGTTTTCACTCTTATGTGAAACTTGAGAAACTTGACAGAAGACCATGGGGGAAGGGAAGAGGAAAAAATAGGTTCAAACAGAGAGGGAGGCAAACCATAAGAGACTCTTAAATATAGAGAACAAACTGAGGGTTGATGGCAGGAGCAGGGAAGAGAGGGAAAAGGGTGATGGGCATTGAGAAGGGCACTTGTTGGGATGAGCACTGGCTGTTGTATGTAAGCGATGAATTACGGGAATCTACCGCCAAAGCCAAGAGCACACTTTGCACATTGTATGTTGGCCAATTTGACAACAGATTATATTTTAAAAATTTTCTAAATAAATTTTAAAAATCGTGAGGAACTGACTATTCCAAGTTTTTGCAAACTGTGGAGCTGAAATTCTGAGGTTTTGGAAGTCTGTACAATTTGCTGAAGTCAATCCGGGCTAGTGGTGTTGTTCCAGGAGAAGGAGGGTAAGTCTGTGAATGGGCAGTGGACAGCAAGATGTGGGGATCCCCGGAGTTGCACTGGGAGAGAATGTTCCCCTTCCTGGAGTGCATTAGGAGAAAGTTATATTGCCTCTCCAAGGATTAAAAGACCAATTGGCAACATTGAGCGGCCATTCAACAGCAGGGGACAGAGGTGCACACAGGGGCAAATAAAGTGGTCACAGCTTTTGTTGTGCTTCACCATAAACCCCAGGAGCTGCATGGCTGTGCAACTGCTTTTCTGGGATAGAATGGCACCAGGCACAGCGCCCTGATGCTCTCCTCCAGAAGGGAACAGGTCTGTGCCTTGCTAGGTACTTTAATATTTGGAGTTTTGAATCCCAGTCACGCACCAGAGAAAAAACCCTGGAGGGCTGTGGTGCCAGGTGTGTCAATGGCTCAGGCACAGAATAGTTGAGAGCAGAGATCCTACAAAACCCTGGGACACAGAAGGGAGATTGCTTTTTTGTCTGTGAGGGCTACCTGAGCAGTGGGGGGTGTGGGCTCCCCTATCTGGAACAAGAGCAGGGTGATGCATCCTCCCCATGCAATCCCATGCCCACCAGCACAGGTGGACTTCAGCAAGCAACACAGCACTCCCAGTCAAGGCTGAGGCCACTTACTACAAACTCCACTTCCCCTGCACCCTGCAGGGGCACCTTTATTAAGGTATGTCTGACCGTGGGCCAGCACAGTGGGCCTCTCCCCCAGAGGACAAACACAAGCCCTCTCAATGCATGCACCATGTCTACTGATCATAGAGTGCTCCAAAGCATCAGCTTCAGTTTTGGTGGAAATAGAACCAGGCTTTTGTGGGTTTT